>PVJA010015171.1:0-45797 GCA_004027025.1 Myocastor coypus | reverse complement strand
AGAAGGAGAAGAGGAAGGAGAAGAGGAAGGAGAAGGAGAAGGAGAAGGAGAAAAGAGAGATGGAGGGAAGAGAGAAAAGAGAAGGGAGAAGGGGAAAATGATGAAAAAAATAAATTAAGAGATGAAACATAAATGTACCAACTCCTCCACACAAGAAATGTAAACATGAACTATAAACATGTACTCATGAAAAGTAAATAATGTGGGCTGCTAATGCTAATGAAAAGAAATTTATGTATCCTGTGACTAATCACAACCTTTGATGACAAACTGATTTAGACTACATTGAATTCTTATTTTTAAACTCCTTTTTGTTATTTTAAATAGAATCAAAAAGCAAACAAGGAAACCAAGTTTTAAAGCAGGTTAACAGTTACAATAATAGTTACAATAGGTTACATATTGTATATTGTCTTCCCATTAGTTAGTCAGAACACTGGGTGTAGGCATGATATCTTTTGTAAAAATTTATTTTATTTTTTATAATGAATAAACTAAATTAGAGTAAATATTATTATATCACCCCCCCCAAAAAAAGACAATTTAAATTTCAAGGGCTTGGTGACCCATTTGTCCACCAGCAGATGAATGGATAAAGAAAATGTGGTAACTGTATGCAATTGAGTACCCCTCAGCCAGAAAGAAGGGTAATCCCAAGTAATCTGTAGGATTGGATGTGCTTTGAAATCATACTATTAAGTGAAAAAGCATGGTTTCTCTGTCTCCTGTCTCTGTCTCTTTCTCTCTTACTGTGGAGCTTTCTCAAAAAACTAAGTGCACCATCTTGGTGCAGTGACTCTCCCAGGAGGTGCGCTGAGCGGACCACAGAGTCAGAGTAGGATGGTCCACATCTGTAATTCCAGAACTGGGTAGGATGAAAACAGGAGGATCACTATGAGTCCAAGATGGATAGTGAAACCCTGTACAAACACATAAAATGAAAAAAAAAAAAAAACAACAACAACAAAAACAGAAACAAAACTAGGAGTAGAGGTCCCAGTTGATCCTACTATTCTTCTTCAGCGTATTTTTCCAGAAAAACTCAAAACATCATATCACAGCAATACAGGTGCACTCGTGGTTTTAGCAGTGCAATTTGTAATAGCTAGATCTTTGGAAACAACCAAAATGCCCATCAGCTGAGGAATGGGTAAAAAAGATGTGAGTTTCTTATACAGCTGAGTATTGCTCAGCTATAAGGAAAGATAAACTCAGGGCTTTTGTAGATACATGGATATGACTAGAAACTATACTCATAAGTGAAATAAATGAAATTCACATGTGTAAACATCACATTTCCTCCCTAGTATAAGAAACTGAAAAAGTAAATAAGATGCAAAAGGTATGATAGATATTGTGAAAGGGAAAGAAACTGCCCAAAAGGAAAGAACAGCTCCAATGGGGGTAATAAGAAAAGAAGAAAGGGAAAAATATACATACATCTATAGATACACAAAATAGCTAAAGATAATTGGACTACTAATTTCTATTAGTACATTGAAAGGAATAATTAGTGCTTATATTGTTTGATTAGTTTTGTATATCTAATCTTGTCATCTGAGTAACTTTTTTTTTTTTGTCTTTTTGTCTTTTTGAGACAGGGTCTCACTAGGCAGTTCAGGCTGGCCTTGAGCTCACTTTTGTAGCCTAGGCTGGTCTCGAACTCACAGTGATCCTCCTGCCTCAGCCTCCCAAGTGCTGGGATTACAGGTGTGTGCTTAGTAACTATTTTGAAGATAACAGATACAATATAATAACCATGTTAATTTTCTATCACCTTGTTTAGAAATCCTATATCTTTTGTCCTCTCTCTTTAAAATAGGTGTGATCTCTCTTCTAAACAAAATTAGCACAAAACATTCTTTGCAAGGAACTAAGAGAAGCTTGTTGTAAAACTATCTTAAATAGCTTGTGCATACATAATTTTTCTTTTTCTTTCTTTCTTTCCCTTGTCCCCATCATAGTTTGTTTTCTTTTTCTTTTTCTTTTATGTGGATTTTTCTTGTTTCACAATATCTCTTACACATTTCGAATCCTATTTTCTTTTTCGATTTCTTGTAAATTCTTAATTAAGTAACAATTAGTGTGTTTCAGGAATTTTGTAAACTTTAAGTAACTCTAAAGTTTACTTGGAAAATAAAACATAGATAATAATCAAATAAAGAGTAATACCTCAACACAGGGCAAATATTATTTGTTACTCATGTAGCTTGTACTATAATGATAATGTACTTCTCTAAAATCCTAAATGAAAAAGTACTGAAAGGCTCCTCACTAAGTAACCTGACTATGTATGGAAATGTGAAAGTTAAAGGATATCTCCTGAATAAAATACAACAGACCATTAAGTGGCTTTAAGTGAATGATAAATTATGGATAGCTCATCATTTTATATTTTCACCTATTTTTCAAACTTTCTACAAGTAATGTTTATGAAAACAAAGCTTTGCTTCCTGACCCTGTTTGGGAAAGCTTGATGGCACATTCTGCAGCATAAGCTGCCCATGCGGGGGCTCTGGGGATGCTAATTAGAAAACGATGAGTTAATTAAAGTTGTGCGCTTAGTCTCTACGGCAAGGATTTCCTTTAATCCAACCGTGGTTTTCTCTCTAGTTATAGAATGTGTTTTCTGGATGCAAAGCTGAGAACAGACTGACCCTCTGGCTGCAGCACTCACGTCAGGGAGACACATTTGCAGGTGTATGCTGTGTGGTACGGTTTGCCAAGGCAAAATAGTTGTGGTTCCTGCTGTGCTGAGAGTTTCCAACTTCAGATGGGGCAAGAAAAACTCTCAACAGTTCGCCCTTTGCAGATGTATCAAAATAGTGCTGAAATTCTCTTGGTTTCCCGTGCTTTTATCACTACTCTGAAAATAAACAAGAAGAAGAGAAGCATACCAAATACTCACTTAGTTGCTGAGCAAAAGGATATTTTCCTAATAGTTCAGTGCTCCTGGCTTAACATGAGAGCAAAGGATGACATAAAGACTGAGCTTTTCCCTCAGTCAGCACCATGTGATTGTAGAGACTTGGTGAGGTGGATGGCCGGTACCCAAGCTGCCACACGGGAAGCAGGCTAACTGTTGGCTTGGAGCAGCAGGAGGCTGGAGAACCTTGGGCTGTTTTCCTATTTCCACTTGTCAGGCGCTTTAGACAACCATTATCTTCTACAGTTCAATTCCCTCTCCCTCAATCACCGTCAAGATATCTAAGTATTAATTAATAACTGCTAATTCAGCCCACAAAACTGAAAGGCACCATTGTATATGGTAATAGAGACAGAAATTTTCATTATCTCTTGTGCTAGCAGTTCCACTTAAAATCACAGAACATGTCCTAGGACTACTGTCTCCTTATTGGCACAGTCTCTCTTGCCACTCCACCCCTATGAAGATGTGCAACCTCTCCAGTCTCCCTCCACTGCAGCCTTTGTCACCCATAGAGAATCAGGTATAAGACTATCTCCAAAATATACCAAAACAATTTGAGGCGAAGTATGAGTATATCTTGTGGTCTTGGGATTTATGCCTTAATGAAGGTCTCAACAGTTTCCTATCTTTAGGGTGGTAAAATTTTGACCCACTTTCAGAGTAGAAAGTTTCTAGGAGACTCCACTATCAGTCTTTAGGACTCACCTGAAAAGGCATTATAAGATAATTTACATAATCAAGATATTTCTCAAGACCCAGACATGACTCATAAGAATAGACAGATCACTGTCTAAACTGGCACTGATCATCAGAAATAGTAAAGTAAGGAAGAAAATGGAATACCTATCTTAGAATGCAATCTACACACATGGCCTTGTCTTGCAGGAAATCATCACCACTGCAGGCGTTCAGCAGTGGGACAAGGGCAGCTGTCTGGTTGGTTCACAGAACTTTATACACATGCATTTCCTTTTGTTGCCTCACTAAACCTTGTCAGTGATTTTTTTTGTTGTTGTTGTTGGTCGATTAATTTGGGACAATAATGTGGTCTGTCATTCTCCCATAATGTTGCTTTCTGTGATTCTTCACATCCTTTTGCTGTTTCCAACCGTGGCCCCTGGTACACTGAAAGAACCTAAGTGATGAAATCAGTAATAGTGTAGCCAGCTCCATGACTGTTTCCTTGAGCACTACCAAGGGTGTCAGTGCATTAAAATAGTGTATAAAGTATGTTAAAGCTTTGGAATCCAATTTAGAGTACTCTCAAGACCGAGCTGTAAGTGCACTACAAAGTCTTATAATTTATTCCACAGCCAAAGTGACCATCTTTCCATCATCTACGGTAGAAGTATATATTTTACCATGGCCCATGTCATGGGGCAGACTAACAGGAAACAGTATACTGGTGCCAGTTGAGTGCTCATGGCGCTGGTGCAGGGCTGGATGTCAGGAAACAGAGATCAAGGGGAAGATGGGTGTAGGCTGTCACTTTCAAATTATTTGTAACCACATCAGAAAGGTGTGGCTCACAAATCAGGTTAAATACACATTGTAAGTTGTGTGTGATGAATAAATAAATGCTGGTATACAAGTCAGGTTAGAAGGACAGTAGAAATAGCTTGCCATGGTGTTTCCATTGTGTTACTGAGAATTGTAATGGTTTAAAAAATCCACTATTTATAGCTAGCTTAATTCTCAGTGATTGTGGAATACTACAAGGCAGCTATTAGAACCTCTGTTGCAAAGATAAGGAAGGAGATTAACAGGAAGCCGTCTAATAGCTTATGGTGAGACAGAGTTTGAACCTAGGCAACCCCCTTCCAAGTTGATGTTCCTAACCTCCAAACCTCAATCAATATGCTATGTTGAGTCATTGATCTATAAGGTTGGATGATACAAGCCCCAAGGTTATGATCTATGCTTTATTGTGCCTGCAGAAGTAAAACAAATTTCAAAGGTAAAATGATACTTTTTGCCTCCAGTATTTCCTAGATAGATAGATGATAGATAGTTAGATAGATAGATAGATAGATAGATAGATAGATAGATAGACAGAGATTGTTCACATACCATAACATTTACCTTTTTGAAGTATCAAACTCAGAGGCTTCATTTACATGCAAAGTCTCGTATTCACAATCTCCAGCTCGAGAATACTCTCATCACTCCAAAAAAAAAGAAGCCCTGTACTCATGAAGAGTCATTCCCCATTTCATCATCTCCTCTAGTCCTAAGAAACCACTCATCTTCTATCTTGGTAATTTTTGTTATTGTTGTAGTCAGGGAACAATACAACACAACATACATATTTTATAAAATTATTTTCCAGTAGTCATCCAAAGAATTATAAACAAAGTGCAAGAAATCTGTCCACACACTAAAGACCAAAGCATGCAACTGAGGAGGGCCTGGATCTCCTGATGATGTCCTGCATGAGTCCAGCTGAAGACTCAGAGCCTATAACAACACCTCCCATGTGTCAAATTGAGGCCTAGCCCCCATGACTGTGTCTCCTGTAGGTTCTGTTCATGGATCTGCTCTGAGAAGGCCCAGAGGTCTGTGGTGGAAGCTGTAAAGTCTGTGCCAGTGGGTGGGATGAAGGATTTGTGATAGCAGGCTGATCTGAGCTGGTGCCAGGAAGTGACACTCAAAGTAAGGACCAGAGCTCCCTGAAAAGTACCACAGCCATCCTCAGCAACTGTGAGGTGCCAAACTCCTCTGATGAGGAGGATGGCGGAGTTTCCCTCAGGAGACCCCATGAGACAAACTTCTCCAAGAGACTGAGTAGTGCACCATCTTCTCCTCCAGAGCCTTAGATAAATACAAAATGTGACCTTTTGTGTCTGATTTGTTACACTTAGCATATTTTCAAGGCTTGGCTATAATGAAGCATGTATTAGCACTTCCTTCCTTTATATTACTGAGTAATAGTCCATTGCATAAATGTGTCACATTGTGTTTACCCAGTCATTGTTGGACATTTGGTCTGTTGCCACTTTGGGACTATTATGAACAATGCTCAGAGTATTTGTGTACACATTTTTATGTAAAATGCGTTTTTATTCTCTTGGGCATGTACCTAGGAGGAGAATTACTGGTAACACAGTTTAACTTCTTCAGGGAAGCAATATTTTAAGAGGTAACTTGCAATGTGTCCAAACTCCTATTCAGCAAGTACAGGATAAGTAAACCTTGATGGCTTTTAGAATTATTTTTTAAGCATCATAGTAAGTACTGCACAGTGCTCACAACATGCTGGTTCAAAGAAACAGGCCCTTGGGGAGAACAGAATGGACAAGGAGAAGTGTTCCCGCGAAGGCTGTTAATTTCTCAAGCAGAAGAGTCAATGTGTAGATCCAACCAAACTAAGCAAAAAACAGCTGTTTGTTGTGCTCTTTCAGTGGTAAAGAATACCAAAGAGGATGCAAGGTCTCAACTAGCTTGTTGTAAAGCAGCTTTGTTAAAAGCCACTATGGATTCCACACCCCGCTGAGGATTTGCACTCTCCAATATTGTACCTTGATTTAAATTGACTAAGACAAGGGGGCCAAAGGATTGTAGGGGCCTGGAGATTTTCTATTGTCAGATACAGTTTTTCCTTTCCCATTGTTTGTGTTCAGTGGTGATTTCTTTTCCCTAGGCTAGTTCAGATATTTTCGTGTTGGAAGTTTTAATATATACATATATATATATATATATATATATATATATATAGATAGATAGATAGATAGATATAGATATATATATAGATATATAGATATATAGATATAGATATATATAGATATATAGATATATCAGTGGACTCCATATCTTTCTACAGATAGTACGATTGTCTATCTTTCTAAAATAGCCTCAAATTATTTCATTGGTTGAACAATCTATGATAGGAGAGAAGAGGCATCTGATAAATCACAAGTTACTCAGAAAGAGAATCACAGTGTCCTTTCTTTACATACAGTACATTCTTAAAAGAATAAACTCAAGAAGATCTTGGTGACTATCCCACTGGGGTAACAGAGGGCAAACTTGCCCATTGTCAGATTATTATTTGTTTTCAGCAAAATCTGCTGCTACCAGGAATCTGCATCATGTGCCCTGAGAGAAGATGCCTCCTGCAATATGTTTTCCTTATTAGATGTCTGCCAGGGCTACTACAGAGAAAGAAAATGGAAAACTTCAATCTGTGACCATATGTCCAATGTATGTCCCTCTCTGTGGCACCGAGGAAATATTCTCTTTTTAATTTTCAAACTGGATGACTTTGATGAATTTTATTTGCTGGACTATCAAAACCATAGTTCCTTAATCCACAAAGTCTTATGAAGTGGTTGCTTTGGAAATGAGGGACTCAGTAATTTAATGGGTGAGATTTAAGTTCTGGAATCAAGGACAAAAGGGCTTTAGAAACTGCCTAACATGAAGTAGTTACACCCATGCATGCACATGGGATACACACCCATATATGTCTTCAGGAGCATCTCTTGGCCTCTCTGAGTATGGATTAAGTGTAGTATGCTGAACTGCCAAAGCAGTGCCTAGCACGTAGTAAAAGCTTAATAAGTGACAGTGATTCTTTTTAGTATCTCACTGCTGTGTGTCTAAGTGCTATAACACTACCGTGGACAAGCTGCTGAGGTAACACAGAGGCGTCATTAAAGCTACTCTCCATTTTCTTACGGTGGTTTTGCTTTCCTTTCGTTTCTTCTGCGCTGAAGCGTTTTTGCCTACTCTGCTGTAGCGCTGGTTCTCAATCCCATCCCTGCTCTCACTTCACTGATCTGATTTTAGCAGCTCTCCAGATTTCGCAGTTAGCACCCCAAGCCCACCCAGCGGTGATGAGAAGTCAACACAGCTGTTGAAGACTGCATTCAGTCTGGGGCTATTCTCTGAGGAAAAGAAGAGGCCCCTGCACGCCTCACCACTGGCCTGAGGCATTAGCTCTGCGGGCTCACCACCTCCTGCTGCCGGCCCCAGACGAGGTGCTGGCTGGCGCGCTGGGAGCAAGCCTGCATGAGCTCAGGGTGTGCAGCCAAGCCGCGACTGCAGTTCACCTGATTGATTTGCTCCTGAGCATCAAAAAGCCTGAAGTAGCTCAGCAGCTCTTTATGACTTCTGGCACAGACCGTGGCATCCTTCCAGCTCCGCTCATGGAGCTGGGCTCTGTCCTGCCTTAAAACCAGCCCTGGCTCCTCAGTCACCTTCTGCCCTTATTCATGCCCTGCCAATTCCTCTTTGCTGGGTCTGAATGAAGCTGTGGTATCTGCCAAGGCTGAGGATCATTTGATAGGGCTTACGCAGCTCTTCCTCGAAGGTGAGACGGCATTAGGAACTTGGCCAGGGGAAACATTATACAGACATTGTTCATGACAGGTAAGAGGAAGATGTGAGTCTTCAGAAGAACTCCTCTTTATATGAGATATATTTTTTGATTAAAAAAGGAAGGGACAGAGGTATCTTTTCATTGAGACTTAGGCTGGATAAGTGTCAAAATTCAATGGCTGCAGGACACTTGCATAGGAAGTGTTCTCAGCTGGGCCTCTGGGAGAATGTGCTCATGCTCGTGCGGCTATGCCCAGGCTTTTCTGTGATGCTAAGACCACCTTAGTCAAGAAGGTGCAGTTCTTCACTTTCTTCCAGTCCTGAGCCCAGAGGACCACACTGCTGAGCAAAGCCACAGTTTCAGGACAACTCTTCTCCCTTCTGTACAGTAGAGGCAACTACTACAAGTTGAGCACAGTGAAAAATAAGCTGTGAACTGAAAAGTAGGCAGAGAGGGGTGGAAATGTTTACCTCAAGCTTGAGGAGCGTTCTGCAGAAGGCGTTTTTGAGTTTGCTCAGCTTTCTTTCTTTAATCCTTTGTTTCTCTGTGGGTTTTCTGCATGCTTGCCTAGACATGTCATACACCAGCCTCGTAACTACAAAAGTCTCTGGCCTCACAAGAAGAAGAAGATCTTCCTGAAAATAATCTCCAAAGGGTTGGCTAAGCGCAGGAAATGGGAGCCAAAGGGCACATCTGTGGGAGTAATTCCTCTTGCTCCCACTAAGACTGCCTTCTCCCTCTCCTCTCTTTGATGATAGGAAATCCATACACTCCAGGCTCCACTTCCTCACACTCCAAGGTGAAATTATCCAGATGAGAGCAGCTCTATGGAGAGAGAAACGTGATCACAAAAGATGCACACTTGCTTCCACATTCTAAATAATATTTAGCAAAACCAAGTCTCTGGACACTTAAGCATAATAAATCATGATATTTGAAAAGGTAAGAAAAAGTATAATAGCCAACAAATCAGCTATCACCACTAGTCCAACAGGTTTCAATATTTCTCAATAGCATATTTCAACTGCTGCCCAAATCAGATCACCTTCTCCGGAAATCAGGTTACACCTTGTCTAAATTTTGCTCAGGAAATGGAAATGCTGTCTCAGGGTTCACTAGGGGAATGCATTTAATGTAAGATGCACATAATACACAAAGGATCCACAAAGTAGGCTTGCAATGGCCACTTATGATGTCCAGAGTAAAATAAAGCAAAATGCTTTGTGGATGAGACCTCGTGGATCCAGTTGAAAGTCAAAGGTCTGAAGCCAACCATAGAGTCCAGTGCATGTCCCTAGCAGAAAAGGTCTGATATGAACATACCAAAGGATCTGCGTGTCAGGATGGAGAACCTACCCTAGAAGCCTGAAGGAATGCAGTGTCCAGAGATAATAACGAAGACCGGGACTTTCCCAAAGGAGCTAAAAGCTTCCTTTTTTAAAACAAAACAAAACTTTTTTTATTACACTCAAGCTACAGGCCTACCTGCATCCCTATGAGACTTCCCTCCTCAGTCTGTGGCCTCCATATCAATCCTCCATGAACACATCCAGAACTGTACTCCGTTTATCTGCCAATCTTCCAGGTGTTTCTTAATCTATTTGAATTGACATTGCAATTAATTACCACAAACATCTTATAAGATGTTCACAGATATTTTTATTCTTATCAGCAGAAGGCTGGATGATCCAAAACAAAGACTTGGCATTCTTTGTCATGATGATTTGGGATAGAGGAAGACACAAAAAAAGTGAATACCATGCCCAGAGAATTTTGTTGTTTTCCCATCTAAGATAGGCATGGTGGGATCACTAGGGTAATGATCTTACTCAAGTGACATAAAAGCCACAGAGATATTATGGGTGGTTTAGGGGATGTAAAGAGACTACAGACAGGGGCTTGAGAGTAAAGTAGGTGGTAGTTGCAGACTATCAATCTAAAAGGTGCTTTAGGGACACACAGTGCAAAACTTTGAAACCCTACCTGTCCCTAGACACTAAGGAAAAGACATAGACAAAAATGCAAACAGCTAAAACAAAGTGTGATACATACAGTTGGGACTGGGAAAAGCAGATAAGTACTACAATGAAGGGCAGCTCAATTGTTTCTTGAGACATTTGAGTTAGGGAAGACAGCCAGTAGAAATGAAATTAATGAGACAGGAATAATAGTTTTATATTTAAAGATCAAGTGATTTCCATATATGATATAGCTTTTTTTTTACATTTTTATGTATTTGGTCTATGGTCCCATTATGCAGGTCAGACTCATAGTTATCCTCCTGTTTCCAGCTTCCCCAGCACTGGGATTACAGGTGTGCACCATCATGCCAGAGCTAGTTTGCTGGCTTAGTGTATCCCAGGGGCCAGGCCAGCGCAGTGGGCAGGACCAGGGATCGAACTCTGGTCCCTGCACTTGCCAAAGCGGGTGCTAAGTCCGTTAAGCTGTCTTCCCAGCCCCATAGGTGATATAATTATGAAAGCCTTGGTCAAGCTTCTTCAGATTATAGCATGGCTCCCCTTTCTATTACATGGTAGCTTCCATGAGTGTGGGGCTGGGGTATTGCTTGAGGGGAAAATAAACAAGGCTTTTCAAGAGTTTCTTTGTCTTCTAGAGAAAGAAAGTCAGCCTTTGCATCTTAATCATAGCAGCAGAAAATTTAAAATTCCAAATGGATGAGTTTGCACATTAAGTGATATAGTTATCTATAAAGGATCAATGTAGAAATTCAAATCTTAAAATTTCTCTCACCAGAGATTTTAGAACCAGCACTAAATTATGTATATATACATATATATATATATATGTATATATAGTATTTGACACAGGGTCTCACTATGCAGCTCAGATTGGTAGCAATTCTCCTCCTGCTTTCAGCCTCCTCTGTGCTGGGCTTACAGTTGTGTGCTACCATGTCCAGACTTGGTGGCTGGTTCAGTGTGTTCCATCATCGTGGCATCTGGTGCTGGCAGTTGAACCCTGGTCCCTGTGCTTACCTAGAAAAGCACTTAGACCACTGAGCTATCTCTGTAGCCCCTTAAATTTTCTAAGAAAATGCAGTGAATCTCCTATCATCATTGACACCATTTTTAAAGGATATTCATTTATCCTCTGAAAAAAATAAAACACTATGTCTGCAAATGGTCAGAAAGTAGGTAATATAAATGCTACTTAGTAGACTCTAAGGACTCAGGGAAAAAGACTTACAAGGGATTTTGACGTCCTACCTCAGTTCCACCATTGTCCCTCCTGTAAGGAGCACAAGTGGGCCAGAGTGAGGAGCAAAGGCCCTCTATTATCATCCTCAGTTACGTGAACCAGCGTTTATCAAATAATCAGGGTAACATTTAAGCAGGATGGACAGCGGTAGGCTCTGAACGCTGAATGCCCAAGTTCAAATCCTGGCTCTGTCATTTAGCAATTAAGCATCTTGGGAAATATTTGCATATTCAAAATGAGAGTAATAATAGTAGCTGACTTGATAAGGTATGAGAGTTAAATTGAGTAACTTAATAAATTAAATATATGCAGCAACTCTGCTGTCATTACTTTCCTGCTGTAAATGCTAAGTAATCATTATAATTAGTGTTATTATTAACATGCACCAAGAAATAAAGCATAATCTCCGATCCAAGTTTAATAGGGAAAAGCGACATTTATGGAGATAAGTGCAGTTGTCACACAGATGAGGTGAGGGGGGAGGTGCATTTTGGAAGGACTGTTAGGAACATTAGCCAAGGGGAATGCTAGAAAGAACAAAATATTGAAAAGCCAGACGACATGCAGGGCATGGTTATCTAGGTAGCTTTTAATGAAAGACAGTAGGACAGCCGACTGAGACGGAGGTGACAGGAGGGCGAGAAAGGAACTGCACTGTCTGACACCCTACGTGCCAGGGCAGACTCCAGAGCACGTTAGCCTCAGAGGGAGCAACTGGGAAAAGACATAGTAAGGCATGTCTATCTTTTTACAAGATTCCTAAAAGAAGTGAAAAAACTATGGGGTAGAAGGCAGTTGAAATTATCACCAGGGAGATTACTTAATAATGTGGAGAAGAAAAAAATGAATACAACGAGGTGTTGGGGATGTAATCAAGAAATACGTGAAACTAAATCATCAGAACCTGATAACTGACCAGATGTAGGATGTCAAGGGAAAAGACTTGTTTGAAAAAAGCTGGATTTAAAAACTGGGCATCGAAATTGGTAGTGGCGCAAACACAGAAGTGGAGACAAGGGTCTAGAGTAGGAAAGCGGGGAGTGTACGTGCAAAACCGCAGTCTTTTCAGCCCAATTGGCCTTATGTAAGTGCATATGTGATTAACATATATTACTAATAACAAAAATCTTTGCAAGTAGTTCATTTAATCTATTCATGAAAGGAGGTAACACAGAAACATCCCTGCGCTCTGATTTTCCCTAATTCCAATAAGACCAGTATACCAGAGCTCTGGTCTGGTAAGTTTAGAACATATTGTAGGCTAGCAACACAACTTCCCACTGCAGGATGCTTGGACCATTTGAATTTATGGACCTGGAAACTTCTTATTGTTGGAACAAGTTAATAGTTTCTATATTTTTATGTGCTAGACCTTATAGAGCCATTCAAGCTGCTTTGTCTAAAACATAGAATGGAATGTTCCTGTTGTATTTCTGAACTATAAAATAAAGAAAAGCAGCTGAAACCCTGGCTGGGATTGTGGAAGCTCAAGGCTTCACAGCAGAAAGTCGGTCTCAATATCAAGGGATTTGTTCCAGGAAATCTGATGTAGGAGTATCTTATATTTTGAAGGGGAAATAAGAGAGGGGATATCCCAGCAGAGGGGTCCTCTTTGGAATACCAAGTCAGCTCACCATAATAATTGCTATGGGGAAAGCAGTGATTCACTTCAGCCTACGTTAGCAGTGCCAGGCCCAGAGGAGAACTGGGATTGGAGAACCACTCTGTAGGTCAGCAATGAGGAAGGCAACTGCTGTCTGGCACAAGGCTCTTCCCTGTTTAAAAGTAAAAGGCCAGTGGGCCTATTGGTGCCATGTAAGCCCCCTGGTAGATAATCCTCTCCATCTGGCCTGTGCAGCCTCAAGCCAGGTTAACTGGATTTGGGTAAAGACAGGAAGTGTAGTAACACTGAATTCTAAGCACTGCAGGCAAGTTCATAACTGTTACTGGCATGACTGGGGAGGATAAGTCTGTTTTCCTTAATGTGAGGAACTTCTAAAGGCCAAAAAGCTGTATCTCAGAATGAGTGTACTACTAAGCATCTTACCGCATCATTATACTCTGTAGTTTGTAAATGTTGATTATATTTGCCTTTTACTCAAATGTTATCAATATGCTGAAAACATTCATTAAAGTATTTTGTACCACAATAAAGACCACAGCATACCAGAAAATTATTTATTTATGTTTCTTCTCTTTTTAATATAAATATACAATAATATATGGAAGTTATTAGAAATTAAAAATAAAGTGATCAAAAGCTGGATTATGGCCCTGGTATGAGAATTTTTTTTTTAATTCTATTTTTTTTTCTTGTTGCAGAACCTTTATTTGTTTATTCACTCATTTTTATGGCCAGCTCAGCCTGCCCCAAGGGCAGGGCTGGAGCAGTATGTGGTGCCCGGGATCGAACCGCGGTCCCTGAAGCCGCCCAAGCTTTCCCAAGCAGGCGCTTTAGACCACTGAGCCATCCCGCTGGGCCCCGAGAAATTTTTAACAAGATGGGTTTGTGGGCCAACCAGATAGCTCAGTGGGTTAAATAGCCTGCTTAGGCAGATGCAGGGACCAGGATTCAATCCCTGGCATGTCGTGTCAGAGCTGCTCCCGGGGCACGCTGAGATGGCAACTGAGACTGGGCTTGGTGGCATGTGTTCGCAATTCCAGCACTTGGGAGGCTGAAAACAGGAGAATCACTGCATCCTATCTGTGTAGTGAGACCTTCTGGACCCTACTAAATACATTTTTTTTAAAAAGATGGATTCTTATTTCAACCCACTGTCTATAACTGAAAGGATTACTCAAATTATCCCAAACAGCTCAAATAATCTATTTAAACCACAAGAGAAAAAGAATCAAAGCAACTTTATTGCCTAATTGTACGAGGAGTATTGCATCTGTAACTCTAACAACTGGAGTCCAACTTTGTTACTGAATGAAGAAAACTAATGAAAAAGTAATATCCTAAGTGTATGCAATTTAATTTAATAAAACTTAAATGTACAGACTATATAAAAATATATGTATGATTTTATATGTACATACACTATACATATATCTGTCTACGTGCATATATGTGTATATTTGCATACAGGTATGGCAACAAAATTCATATAACTGATTGCTGATAGAAAAAAATGTTGACTCATCTTTAAAGTTAATTGAATGACATGATTGGTTACTAAGTTATTCTGAAAGATTTTAGTTTCGTGCAGTACAAAATTTAATTTGATTGGCTTAGCAATTAAAAATAACAAAAACCCTATAACTCTAAATGAAAAGAATTCCAGGACAGAACTGTAAGGGTTGGTTAATTTCATGGGCCACTGAGTTACCAAGACTGAGTTTTTCCTGTCTGTCTTTCCTCTCTGACCTATGTCTGTCATCATTTCATTCCATGAAGCAACGTCTTACACATCAATATCCAGAAATGAAGAAATTTAACCCTTGTCTTCATTTTTTAAATCTAATAGTCCATTCCCTGCAGGAAAACCTTCTGATTCCTGTTTACATCACCTTTGTTGGAATTAATTCACATTATGATCTTTAAGGCATTCAATGACAGGAAACTGGAATTGCTATGATTGGGTTGCCTAAACCTGAAGCTTGTAGAGGGGACCACCTTTTCCTAAGCACATGGTAAAAGTACATTGACACTTTGAACAAAAACAGGGTTTTCTTAGGAGGAAGAAAAAAATTATGTAGAATATACACTACCACTTGCATTGAGTTACATGGCATGTTGAAAAAATGGTAAATATTTTAATTTTTTAATTCACATTTTCAAAAAACAATTTCTTACAATAAAAGTTACATTCCCTGTAATCCTCACAAAGTACTTTTAATAATTTCAAATAAAATCACATTTTTCTTGTTACTTTCTTTTCTTTCTTTTTTTTTTTTTTTCCTTTTTGAGACAGGGTCTCACTATGCAGTTGAGGCTGGCCTTGAGCTCACTTTTGTAGCCCAGGCTGGTCTTGAACTCGCACTGATTCTTTTCTAAATGATGTATTTCTTTTGATTTTTTTAAAGGCAGTATTTCAACATATAAAAATATTAAAAATTAATGATATATTTTGCTAACTTAAAAATCCAGTGTGTTGGGATAATTTCAATTTCTCTGAATTTACTTAGGCATATGCTATGAGCTAGCATGTGTTTGATCTGGGGGAAAGTACCACATGCAGCTGAGAGGAATGTGTATTCTGATGTTGTGGTGTGGAACACTAGATATCTGAAAAGTCCTACTTGGGCACCGACCCAGTCAGTCAGGATGGTGGGCCTTTGTAGTGAGAACAAGTCCACTTGTTCATAGGTTTGGTTCAGTTCTCATATTTCTTTGTTGATTTGTTTGACTAGTTGATCCGTCTCTTTGTGGTAGTGGGGTATTGATATTCCCCACTACAACTCTATTAGTATTTATTTGATATTTCATATCAATTAATATTTATTTTATATAGTTGAGTGTGCTTGTATCTGGCACATATATATTTATGATTAATCTCTTTTTGTATTGCTTATTTATAGACCAATGACCTTCTGAGTCTTTTCTGATCAATCTTTGTTTTAAATCCACTTTGTCTATAAATAATATAGGTACCTCTACTTTTTTTTGAGTTCCTGCTACATCTAGTATTGTTTTCCATCCTTTGAGTTTCAGTCTATTAATACCTTTGAGTTGTGTATTCCTCCTATGCAGTGTTGGTTGTTTCTCGACCAATTCTGCCAATTTGCTTCTTTTAATTAGAGAATTCAGACAATTCACATTGGTGATTATAACTGATATGTATTAACTTATTCTTGTCATCATACTGTTTTGCTGTAGTTGACTTCTTTCTCTCCCTTCCATTTAATTGCTTGCTGTCCCTGCTGGAGTCATTATATTGAGATTGTTGGAATCCATGTCTGCGTGATCACTCTCTAGAATCTTTTAGAACTTTCTGGAGTGCTAGTGGTTATGAATTTCTTCAGATGTTTTTTATCATGCAAGTATTTTATTTCTCTATCAATTTTGCAGTGGGGTGCAACAATCTAGGTTGGAGGTTGTTCTCTTTTAGGGCTTAAAATATGTCCTTCCAAGTTCTCCTTGACTTTAATGATCTGCTGTGATTCCCCCATAGGATTTCCGTGTGTGTGTGTGTGTGTGTGTGTGTGTGTGTGTGTGTGTGTGTGTTTCTGATCATGACTAGAGTTCTACATCTATCAATTGTTCGTAGTTAAAATTCTTTTCCTATATATGTGAATTTTTCTGCTACTACTGCTGTAAACCAACTATTTATGTCCTTTATGTTATCTTTTGACTCTTCATTGATTCCAGTTAATCTTCTACTCTTCTTTTTCCGTCATCTTGCAGCAGTTGTACTGATTATTTGTGATCCCTTATCATTTTTAGGGAACCCTTCATTTTATTAGTGCTAACCACAACCTTGTCTTCTAAATCTGCTATTCTTTCCTTGTTTTGGTAAATTTTGCTGCATATGTTTTCAACAGAGTTTTTAATCTCTTGGGCATGTGTGTCTATTTTGTGGCACCAAATTCTTTCTTATGGTGGACATTCATCATCTCCCTAAGCATCTCTAATTTTTCTCTGTAACTGCTATAGAGTTCTTAACCTTTTCCTTCACTGTACTCATTTTTCTTGCTACATGTATGATTATTTCTGATTTTTTTCAATTGGAAATCAGTGACAAAAGAAACCCCAAAACTTCATAAATAAATGGAAATGAAATAATACCCTTCTGAACAATTAATGGGTCACAGATGATGTTAAAGAAGAAATTAGACAGTTTATATAATTAAACAATAATGCCAGTAAAACATATCAAAGCATATGGAACACAATGAAAGCAGTCTTATGAAGGAAATTTATTATGGTGAATTACCACAGCAGAAAAAATAAAGCAAGCTCAAATAACCCAATGTTGAATCTCAAACTTCTAGAAAAAAGAACAAATTAAACTCATAGTTTATATAAGGAAAATGTATGAAATGGGAGCAGAAATTAATGAAATTTAAGGGATGGTGAGACAGCTCCGTAAACTAAGTACCTACTTAGACAAGTAGGACTGGAGTTCGATCCCTGGCCCCACAGGCTATGCCAGCCCCAGGCGCATTGAGCTGGCCACCAACACCAATAGTGCACACCTGTAGTCATAGCACTGGTGAGGCTGAAAACAGGAGGATCGCTATGAGTCTGAGCTGCATAGTGAGATCCTGTACCAAATAAAATTAAAAAGAAAAATTAACGGGATTGAGAATAGGAAGCAATATAAAAATGCAATGAATCAAAGAATGGGTTTTCTGAAAGATAAAGTAGAATAAACAAAAGCTTAGCCAGCCTTTAAAAAAAAGGAACAGAAAAGACCTAAATCCATGCAACTAATGCAACTAAGAATGAAAGGGAAGGATTCACAACAGATGCCGTAGAAATAAAAAGACCAACAGTACTTATTATGAAAATCTGAATTCAAATATGATGGAAATTTAAGGGAAAACAGATAGGTTTCTAGACACATGTAAATTGCCAAAGCTGAATCAAAAATGTAAAAATTCTAAACAATCCAATATCACTCAGCAAAATTGAAAAAGTAATAATAACAATAAATACTAATGAAGAAAAATCCAGGTCCTAATGAATTCACCAGTGAGTCTATAAGGACATCAAAGAAGTCATAATATCACTACTCCTCAAACTCTTTAATAAAATGGAAAGCAGTACTCCCAAACTGCATTCCTGGAAGCAAGCATTATCCTGATATGAAAGCCAGAGAAGAAACCCAATGAAAAAAGAGAACTACAGGCTGATCTCTTTAATGAACATAGAGGCAAAATTGCTCACTGCAATACTGGAAAAGAGAATGCAGCAAATGATCCAAAATATCATACAGCATGACCAAATAAGATTCATCCCAGGAACCCAGGGTGCTTCACCATACACAAGTCAAGAAATATATACCACACTGATCCAGGCATGGTGGTGCGTGCTTAGCATCCCAGCTCTTGGAAGGCTGAGGCAGGAGGATTGATGTGAATTCATGACCAGCCTGTGCTACAAAAATGAGCTCGAGGCCAGCATGAACTGCTTAGTGAGACCCTGTCTCAAAAAGATGAAAAGAAAAGAAAAGAAGAGAAAAGAAAAGAGAAGAGAAGAGAAGAGAAGAGAAGAGAAGAGAAGAAAAGCAAAGAAAGACTACATTGACAGAACCAAGGACAAAATCTACATGATCATCTCAATAAATATAGAAAATACATTTGACAAAGTGCAACAATCATTTGTGATAAAAAATAATCTTGGAGAAAATTGGAGTAGATGGTCTTTATAGTCAATTTGATAAACATTGTCTACAGCAAGCCAAGAGTTAAATTTATACTAAATTATCCAAAACTGAAAAGTTTCACTCAAAAATTAGGAACAAGACAAGGACACCAGTCACCGTCACTGCTGTCCAATATGTCTTGGACACATTAGAGAAATTAGAGAAGATAAAATAATAAACGGAACAAAGTTAAGAAAAAAAAGGATTTAGGTTGTTATTATTTGCAGATCATATGATACTCTACATAGAAGACCCCCAAAAGTCCACCAAATACTCCTAGATTTAATATACAAATTAAGTCCCATAGCAGAGTACAAAGTCATCACTCAAAAATCAGTAGCATTCTTGTATAATTAACAAACTCACTGAGAGAAAACAAATAAGAAAACAATGTCTTTCACCATAGCATCAAGAAAAATGAAGTATCTTAGAATCATTCTGATGAAGGAAATAAAAAATGTTTCCATTGAAAACTACAGCACTCTGAAAAAGGAGAGTGAGGAAGGTATCAGAAAACAGAAATATATCCCTTGTTCTTGCATAGGCAGATACAATATAATGAAAATGGTCATACTTTCAAAACTATTAAACAGACTTGGTGCAATTCTGATCAGAATACCAATAGTTCTCATAGAACTAGAGAAAATATTCCTAAAACTCATTTGGAACCTCAAGAAACATTCCATGGCAGGCCTGATGCCCCACCCCCATGAGGCGCTCCTGGGGCCCTCTACCCCTTTCATGCGCCCCTGCGCGCTCCGCCATTCCCCACCCCTGATCCTCTGGGGCTGTCCTGGTCTCCGCCTGGCCTGAGGCCAGAAGGTTTGTATTGTCCTGAGCTTCGCCAACTCACGGAGATGGCCAACTTCGCGGGGCGAAGGCCACCTCCCGCAGTGACCTGTCCAAGGAGACCTGCGCGCAGACTTGTGTTCCTCCGATGTGTATTCCTCCATCATATGCTGACCTTGGCAGAGCTGCCAGAGATATTTTCAACAAAGGATTTGGCTTTGGGTTGGTGAAAATGGATGTGAAAATGAAGTCATGCAGTGGTGTTGAATTCTCAATATGTGGTTCATCTAACACAGGTACTGGTAAAGTTACTGGGGCCTTGGAGACCAAATATAAATGCTGTGAGTATGGCTTGACTTTCACAGAGAAGTAGAACACTGATAACACTCTGGGAACAGAAATCGCAAGTGAAGATCAGATTTGTCAAGGTTTGAAACTGACATTTGATAGTACCTTCTCACCAAATACCGGAAAGAAAAGCGGTAAACGCAAGTCTTCTTACAAGAGGGAGTGTATAAACCTTGGTTGTGATATTGACTTTGATTTTTCTGGTCCTGCAATCCATGGATCTGCTGTCTTCGGTTATGAGGGCTGGCTCGCTGGGTACCAGATGGCCTTTGACAGTGCCAAATCAAAGCTGACAAGGAATAACTTTGCAGTGGGCTACAGGACTGGGGACTTCCAGCTACACACTAATGTCAATGATGGGACAGAATTTGGAGGCTCAATGTATCAGAAAGTATGTGAAGATCTCGACACTTCAGTAAACCTTGCTTGGACCTCAGGTACCAACAGCACTCTTTCGGCATTGCAGCTAAGTATCAGCTGGATCCCACTGCTTCTGTTCCTGCAAAGGTCAACAACTCTAGTTTAATTGGAGTGGGTTACACTCAGACTCTGAGGCCCGGTGTGAAGCTTACACTGTCCGCCCGGGTAGATGGGAAGAGCCTCAATGCTGGAGGCCACAAGCTTGCCCCCGAATTGGAGGCTTAATCCAGCTGAAAGAAACCTCTGGCAATGGATATCAGATTTGACCTTAATATGTCTCCATTTTGACCAGCAGGCTTTTTTTTTCCCCCCTCAAGAAGGTGACAAACAGAGGATTATCTAAACAAGAGCTGTATTTTAAATATTTAGACAGCTACCTTATTAGTTGGTTTCTAGTTGAATTCGTTATCTAGTTACCAATGCTGCAGTCATGCAGTCACCTATACATTATTTAAATGTATGAAACTATTTAAAAAAGAGCTACCCACCAATAATGGAATAGACATTTATGAAACTGTGAAAAAAAAAAGAAAGAAAGAAAAACAATTCTGGATAATGAAAGCAAGGCATGAGAATCCTGACTTGAAATTATCCTACAAATCTATCATAATAAAAACAAAACAAAACAACAGACCTAATGATTATTGGAACAGAATAGAAGATGCCTAAAGAGGCTAGCCAACGTATCTCTGCCCCCACCCACCCACACTGACCAACTGGGCCTGAACCCAGGTCGGACCTCTGCACCCCCTAGCCCCACGACCAAACTCCACCCCCACTCATAGCCTGTGACTGGCGGGAGCATAGTCAGCTGCACTAGGTCTGCACCCTCCTGCCACTGGAGCTTCTTTCTTGCCTAGAACCCAGCTCAAGCATTTGCTGTGGAACCCTGCAGCAAAATTGCCTGCAGAGAAGCTGGGGTTCAGACCCTACCAGATAATGTAGGAGCTGAGCATCTTGCCGGATAAGCACAGCAGGGTCTCTTCCAAAAGCTGCAGCAGGAAGAAGCTGAGCACAGCAGCCAGACCTAGCCAGGCACATCTGGACAGAACCAACAACTCAGCAGAAAAGTTTAACTAAGAGGCATAAAACATAAAGCTAGATTAGTACTGAGAGCTCGAGCTCAGGTCCTTGGTCTTACCTGGCAGGTGCTTAGACTGCCGAGCTATTTCCCCAGCCCCGTGCTTACACATTTTGTTAGCTTATTTTTAAATTAACAAAAATTATGGTATATTTTAGTATCTATAGATAGCACATTATCTATTGGATCCATAAGATCAGGATCATTTAATAACACTAATAACAGTTTAGCTGTAGTACCCTAGTTAAGATATAATCAACTTAATAAAACCTAGAACTTTGCATAAAATATGAAGTTAGAAGTTAATTATTTAGGTAGAAATAACTTAAAAATTGAATTGAACATGAGACATTTAAACTAGATATCTTCAACGTATATAAATAGTGAAAAAATTATATAATTTTTCACATTACTTAAAAGTGTCAGTCATGTGTTTAAACATCACCTTGTTTCATTTGTGTGAGAAATCCAAAGGTAAAATAAGGACCAAAAGGCATGCACGATATTTGGAAGTAGGAAGAAAATGTTCACATGGGAAGGGGAACGCAGGAGGAGGAAGAAGGAAAGGAATAGGGATTTTAAAAAGTATATATTGCCTTCCTTACAAGTGAAAAAATATACAAAAAGGTGTCATGTTTGTGGAGTTTTTAGGTTGAATTAACACATGATCTTAGAAGAGAAGATCTATTTTTTCCTGCTTTTACAAAACTAGGTAGATGTCGTTGTCTCATTTATTTGTCCTTGTTTCTTTGTGAAAAGTAGTCAACTAGTCCAGCATATTATGCCTATCATCCAGAAAGCAGACACTTGGCCACCAAACCTCAGTCTTTGTTGTTTGTAAGTCTCCTTTCACAATAGTCTTATTTCCGTGAATGACCCAGTTGTCAACTGTCATCTTGGACTGTTTATAAATACAGTGTGGAAGAAAGGATGAGGTCATGGTCTAGGATAAGCCCTAAGCTTTAGGGTTGTTGCCATGGCTGAAACATAACCACGACCAAACCTCACTCTTGGCTCACAAGACTCACACTGTTTTCAGCTGTAGAGCACCTGGTGGATGCAGTGCATGCATCTTGGCCCATGGTGACTGTGCTCAGCTTCAAGCCTCAGAGAAGAGGAGAGGCTCTCTTGGAGCGATCAACCACATAAGATATCCTGGTCCTACCCCAGTGGCATAGAAGGCATAGATTAGGTAAAAGTTAATAAAACGGTGAAAATGTAAAGCGATAGTACACATTATGTTCATTCTTTTAAGTGATAAGGAGATAACACCTCAGTGCAGAACAGAATGGGGTTGTTGATACTCTTTCTTATTTTTATCATTGTGCTCTAAGCACCTGTAGACATTTCGAAAATTGGGCTGGCTTCAGGAGGAGGCTGCCTCAGGAGTGAGGAATGGCTTGCACATTCATGTGCCTTTCTCTGCCCACTTGTAACTTCCCTCTTGGGCATTTCTTTTCTTTGCTTTTCTCTTCTTTTCTTTTTAATATTGCCACTTGCTTTATTGTTTCTTTATAGTACAGGGTAGAGACTCATGGAGAAAAAACATTGGCAATATTCTTCCCTATTTCAGGCATTTAATCTACATTGCAATGTAGATTCGTACTTCAAGACATAAAATAGAGTTCATTTCTTATGTTAATTCTTTTTGTTTGTTTGGGTTTTTGTTTGTTTTTGTTTTTTGTTTTGTTTTGCATTTCAATGTATCTTGCTTGGGGAGTACCACTGGTTCTGGAGCAGTGGCCTTACTCCTGGAGGACAGGACTTTCCGATGATGTGGCAAAAGGAGGGCACTCCTCTGTGGATAAATGCTTTTATACACAGAAACAGGAAATCTGTTTATGTACTCGAAGCATTTGAGAGGACCCCCAGACACCAGTACTATGAGGTGTTCATAGAACCCCAGCTTGCATTGCTCCTCCTAGAAAAGGGATTGAAAATGAGGGGGCTGGGGAGATAGCTCCATGGCATAAGTGCCTGCCTGGCAAGTGCAAGGCCCTGAGTTCGAACCCTGGTCCCACAAGGAAGAAAGAAAGAAAGAAAGAAAGAAAGAAAGAAAGAAAGAAAGAAAGAAAGAAAGAAAGAAAGAAAGAAAGAAAGAAAAGAAAAAGAAAATGAGGCTCTCATTTGAGAAAACAGTAAGCAAGCAGGTTTGGATCTACTTATGATTCAGAAAGTACTTCAAAAAGACTGGGTTCATTTTTGAGATGTCCCTACATTCCTGCCCACTCTTCCTCCTGCCAAAACCACTCAGTCCTGAGCATTTGACCATTTTCCTATAAAACCATGGTCAGAATATGCTCAGATTATTGTATTGCTTTACTCCGATTAAAGATATAAGTTTCTCTTTTCTGGATATATACTATTTTCCCATCTAATATTGATTATAGGTCACATGCTGTTACATTTTCATATCCCTGTTATCAGAACGAATCAAAATAGAATATACAAATAAGTGGATATTGAGGGAGGTCTTACCTTACATTTCTATAATATAAAACAAGAGTTAATAAGGAAATATATGGAAGGTATGAAAAACATGATTTCAAGATCTGATACATTAGTCAGATATAGAATAATGAAACAAATGTATGTGGAGTGTACCATCTTTTCAAACATAAATGCAGAATTCACTAAAGTGTATCAAACAGTGGTCATCAAAGCCAATATCAACAATTGCATAACAGTGACACCAGAGTGCATTCTCTAATTGTTGAAGAGCTAACCTAGAAATCATAAAAACATAAAAAGAAAATTATTGAAATTTCTAGAAATTAAACAATACAATTATGAATAATGAATATTACCTGAATAAAAGAAGAAACCATAATAGAAACTGAACTAAAAGTCAGCCCACGAATAATAGCTACTTGGCAGGCCAATGCAGGAATATTGAAAGCTACAAGCTTCATCCTGGAAAGAGGATCACTGTGAGTTCAAGACCTGCCTGGGCTACAAAAGTGAGTTCAAGGCCAGCAGAACTGCACAGTAAGACCCTGTCTCAAAAAAGACAACAACCACAAAAAAGTTTCAACCCAAACAGTTTAGTGAGATACTGTTTCAAAGTAAATAAAAAGTAAAAAAGTCAGGGCCTGCAAGATAGCTCCACAGACTAAGCACCTGATTAGGCAAGCACAGGGGCCAAGGTTCGATCCCTGGCATCACATACTGTGCCAGCCCTGTCCCAAGCACACTGAGCCAGGGACCAAGTCCAGGTGTGGTGGTTTGTGCTTAAAATCCCAGTACTGGAGAAGCTGAAAACAGGAGGATCACTATGAGCTTGAAATCCATAATGAGACCCTGCACCAAAACTAAAATTAAAAAAAACCTGAAAAAAATTTAAAAGGCTAGAGATGAAGTGCAGCATTCCCAGGGTTTAATCCCCAGCATGGGGGTGGGGAGGGGGTTGAAGAACAAAGAAAATGGGCAAAACAAAGAAAAAGGAGAGATAGAAACAGAGAAAGAAGGAAAGAAAGAGGAAGTAGAAAGAAAAAAAAAGAAAGAAAGAAAGAAAGAAAGAAAGAAAGAAAGAAAGAAAGAAAGAAAGAAAGAACTGAAATACCTCAAAAATGGCATGGAGACAAAGTAATGTTCATAGGGAAATTTATAGCCTACATATATTTAAAAAAGAGAAGCTTGAAAATCAATGATAGAACTATCATTCTTAACCATTCACAGAGGAAAGTAATCAAGAGCTTAGTCAAATAGATAGTAAATGTTCAATTGAAAATAAAAATTCTAAAGAAAATTCTTTTAAATGACTAATAAAATTATTTTTTGATCCAAAAGAAAAAAATGGAGAATCCACTAGTGACTTGCGTTAGAAATTAAAAAAGAGAGACTGTATATCAGATGGATACTTAGATCATAACATGGTAAGTAATTTTGTGCCAAAAAATTTTTGTAAATTTAAGGTAAAAATTTCCTTAAAAATCACAATTTAAGAAAACTGAACTTAACTCTGTGTCTGCGAAAACACAGAAAGCCTTAATTAAAAAACAAAAACCTGTAATTTAAAATCTCATCACAAAGAATATCAAGGTTCAGATAATTTTACTAGTGAATTTTCCCAACATTCAAAATGATGTAAATAGAAAAAAACAAGTTCACCTTTTAAATTCACTTTTTCAATCCAGTCTAACTTTCTCTCATTTGTTTATGTGCAGGGTCTCATTATGCAGGTGTGATCCTCCTGTTTCCTGCCTCCCAAGTGCTGGGATTACAGGTGCATGCCACCATGCCCAGCCTCTCCAGTATAACTTTCATACCAAAACCTGATACAGATGTTATAACAAAGCAAAACTAAATGCTGGTTTATTTGATACAACATCTAGATAACTATATATCATGTCTGTACTGAATATATCTCAAGAACGCAATGTTGGTGTAACTTTCAAAAATCTGTCAATATAATTCACCCCAAAACTAAAATAACAAACAACAGACAAGTTGTAAGGCCATGTTAATGCACAAAGAAAGAAACTTTTCTGATAAAATTCAGCATGACAGAATCTCTTTGGTCTATTACTCTTACGCATTACTCCCTACATAATGAGGATTCCTTTTAGTTCATGGAGAATCTCTGCTCTAATGTACCTGGATTTCGAACTGAAAAGTCACATGATACTAGTCTTTGTTTCTACTTCAGCAGAACCCTTCTACCAGCTTGGTGAGAATGCAAACTATTGAAATCAGGATAGAAACCAGTTTTGAGGTTCTTCAAAAAATTGAAATGAAAAATTAAATTTCATTCCTGTTCTAGATATATCTCTAAAGAGATACAATTCATATTTCTGGAAACATGCATACCATTGTATACAATTGTATACAGTGGTATACAATTGTATACCAATATATACAATTCACAAAAACTAAATCTTGGAATTGGCTTGTATGTGAATCAACAGATAAATGAAGAAGAGCATATGGTATTTACAAACAGTGGAGTACTATTCTGCCATAAAGAAAAATGAGCAAATCATTTGTAGGAAAATGGATGCACCTTGAGACAATAATGTTCAGTGAAATAAATCAGAGAAGTTTAAATATCACATGGTTTGCCTTCTATAAGAAAGACAAAGTATAAAGTAAGACAGTAGGAAGTAAGGAGATAGATCTTTCTCAAATGGTAAGGAAATCAACAGATGGAGAAAAGGAGGAGGAAGGGGGGGGATAGGAGATGAGAATGGTGTTAAGGTGATAGGTACATGTTCCAGTTCCCCACAAGAAATGTAAACATTACCTAGTGCTATGGCTCAGATACCCCACCACTACCCCACGTGATACATGTCTCAGTCTCAGTGGAGGATGGCCACTAGACTGTAGATTTACAGGACTGAGGTGAAGGGCTGGTGAGATAGCTCAGCAGACTAAGTGCCTGCTTAGGCACATAAGGACTGGGGTTTGACCCCAGGCACCACATGCCACAGGCCTGTAATCCCAGTGCTGAGGAAGCTGAAAACAGGAAGATTGTTATCAGTTTTGAGCTGTGTATTCAGACTCTGTGCCAAATGTATAAATTAAAAAATAAAAAAGGAAGAGGTTATTTTTAATAACAGAAAATTCTGAAGACAGCTGTGTTGGGAGTGTATTTCTCTTCCCTGAAACTTCCTATTGCTTCTATTTCATGAGGAAATTTTCATCTCTTCAATTTCTAACTGATTTATGGCAAAGTGTGTTTGATCCTTAATCATATGTTAAGGATTTTACTGCCATCTGAAAGATCTCTCAGTTGGTCAGTGAGCTGTATTTCCTTTCTTACAGACACTCCACAGTGGCACTGTCCTTCACAGGTCCAAGAAACAACAAGACCTCTTCCACACTTGGTGTTGGGTTTGCTTTCAGGATGCAGCATTCTTAAAATCATCCAGAGGCCAGGCGTGGTGGCGCACGCCTGTAATCCCAGCACTCGGGAGGCTGAGGCAGGAGGATTGGTGCGAGTTCAAGACCAGCCTGGGCTACGAAAGTGAGCTCAAGGCCAGCCTGAACTGCATAGCGAGACCCTGTCTCAAAAAGACAAAAAAAAAAAAAAATCATCCAGGAATCAGCTTTTGGCTCAGACATGGTAAGCACTAATAAAAGAGGGTTTAACAGCTCTATCTCATCTGGCTGCTTTCTAGCATGTTAAACTCAAATCTTAGCCTTCATATTGAATTGCTTCAACAAGGATTCTGCAAAATTGGTCCCAGATTGGAGGGAACTTGCTCCATTTGGTCTTGCCAATATCCAGAAAGTAAAACTCTTCTTTAATTTAGTCCTACTAGTGGATAGGAAGAATATTTCACTCTGTTTTGATTTATATTTTTCCATAGATTAATAATGTTGGGTACTTTGTTTATGTCCTTATGGGTAATTTGCATGGCTTTTAAAGAGCAATTCTAGCCAAATTTGGTGTCCATCTTCACATCAGATTATCTTGTTACCGAACAGTGAGGAATCTAAAGACATATTCTCTATCACATATATCCTTCATAAGTTTGTTTTTCTATTCAATATCTTATCTTTTTATTCTCAAGTATGTCATTTGCTGTACAAATGTTTCTAATTTGTAAGATAATTTTATTTATTCTATATCAGGGTCCTTGAAGTTCTAGAGCAATAACTACACCAAAATCATGGAACTCTGTTTATGTTTTCTTTTAAGTTTTATACTTTTAATGTTTACATTGAAGTTAGTATCTATGCATATTGAACTAGTTTTTGTGCATTGTCTGAGCTAACAGATCAAATTGATTCATCTGAATGTGCACATCATTATTTCATCATCATGTTGATAAGCTATTTCCACATTAATTTTTATCAGCATCTCTATAAAATTAATGTGCCAGCAATAGAAAGGATTTTTATATAACCGTTCTTACTGCATTAACCTAGACTTCTGGTTTTATGCCACTATTATAACATATTGATTAACATAACATTGTCTAGTTTTAAAACAAAAAAGCTGTTTCACTGATATGCCACCCTGGAATGTCACTTCTATAACATGAAACTGGTAGAAGTGGCATGGCATGAGAATTCCAAGTGCCTTTCCTTGCCCAAATGAAACTGTAGCCCCAGACTTGGAGATGAAAGGGAAGGCGTTCCTGTTCCCTGGGGCAAAGCTTCTGTAGTACTAGTCTAAGGGAAGAGGTAGTGGCCTGGATCATGGTGTAAATGTCACAAACTCACAGGTTTAGTAAATGTTCTTAAATGATTGTTTCTTCCTTTGTTACATATCCTTAAGACAATTTCCAGAGAGTTGAAATGATTACTCTCTGTTTTTCACCAGCTGGATTGCTCTGTGAGTGTATGTATACATATTTAAGGAAAATAGTACAGAAAGGTCTTAATTTACCCAACAATTATTACTTAAGTAAAACTTGGGGGGGGTGATCAGGTGATTGGAGTGACTCTTAAAAGTCACTTGCCCTCCAGATGCATCTGAACTTCTGTAGAACTGCAGGCAAGCTATCGTATATGGATTTGTCTAACTTCCCTCAATGAGACACTTGTGGTTTGGATTTGGAATTGTATCCAAAGATAAGTACTAGAGGTTTGGTTACCATGATTCAAAGTTAATCTATCACTTCTGAGATAATAATTTGATTCATTACTGAAAGGTGGTGGAAACAGAAGAGCCTAGCTGAAGGGAATGTATCAGAGGGCTGAGACTTGAGGGATGATACTTTGTCCCTAATCTCTTCCTCGCTCTCTGCCCCTGTTCCTGTCCCTCAACCTGCTTCCTATGTGTCCTAAAGTAGCTTTGCTCCACCACATTGACCACATTCTCTTCCTCTGAGGTTTTTCTTCACCTCAGGTCCAACATTAATGGAGTCAGCACTTACAATCTGACTCCTCTTAAACTGAGCCAAAGCAAGTGTTTCTCCCTTTAAGTTGTTATTTTCAGATGATTTGCACAAGAACAAAGGGTTACTGTCACAGCATAAGTCAAGGTCTAGCAAAATACAACATTCATTTGTACACTCATTCATTAATTCTGTGCACATTTAATACATATCTACCACCCTTGAGACACTTGGATGATGGGTATGGGAGGGCATGCAAATCAATGCATCAATAAAATGTGATCCCTATTTTACACAAGCTCATAACATAATACATAAGCAATGTCTCATTTCTCCAACTAATTATGTCAAAGTATGTTATCCAAGTAGAAGAACCTTTTTGTTGTGATGACTTTATATCATAATTAGTGCTCATAATTACTTTAAAGTGTTTTATATTAAGAATAAATTTAAAGATGATAAAAGAAAATGAAAATTAGCTATAGTATGGGTAAATAAATTTTTATGCTTCTATATCATGGCTTAAAATATAAGTAGTAATAGTAGATTTGCAAAAGTTTAAAAGCCACCTTTCCAGAAATAAAATCATCCTATTTACCTATTTTCATGTCAGTACTGAGACCACAGTCAATTTCAAGCCACCAGTCAATGTGCAATCAGCTTGAATTTAGCAAAAGATAGCACAGTTAGATTTTCTTCTAGTTTTTGTTGTTTTCTCAGACAAGCAGCACAAAGAACTGTGTACTATCTTGCTCTTATATTCTCTTCCTATACTAATATATGTGTAACAAATAAATATATTTGTGTGCAAATATATATTTGGCATGTATATGGCTTCTGCTTGCCAAGAAAATATACTCAATGTTCAGAAGTTAAAGGACTAAAGGTTTATTGTAGCTCACAAACCTGTAGGGTTTCAGTCCATATTTGTCTGTCTCTAAGGAAGAGCTCATGGTACAGGAGACACAGGCCTTGGCATGACAGGCAGGAAGCAATAAGCCTTCCTATTTTTCTTTTATTTCTTTATTCTAGGCTATAAGCTTATGGATTGGCTCCTCCAATACTCAGGGTGGCCCTTTCTCCTCAGTAAATGCATCACTCACACTAAGAACTGTTCTAACCCAATCAGTAGACTAATCTAGTTTCATGCACTCATGTTCTCATACCATGCATCCATGACCCAGTCCATAACAGCCCCCACTTATGAGTGCATAAGGCTTTGGGGGGACATTTAGATAGGAACCATACTACTCCTAAATATATGTATTGTGTTAAACTTTAATTTATACCTTCATCAAATAAAAGATTATTAAGAACTAATGATATCATAGAGTAATTATAACAATCTATTTTATAATATAATTTATGTTAAAGACATTGCTATGTAAAAAGTCCTTGATTTCTTCCCATTATATAGGTTTCCTTATTGTTCTGTTGGTGATTTCTTTTGACATGGAGAAACTTTTCCAAGAGATGAGATCCCAATGATTGACTCTTTAAAGTATTTCCCATGCAGCTGGTTTTTTATTCATGAATTTTTTTACTCACCCCTATGTCTTTAAGATTTCTACCTTACTTTCTCCTCCAGAAGATTTAGTGTTTCTGTTTTGATATTTAAATCGTCAATCCATTTTGACTGCAGTGTTGTGAGTGGTGATAGACATGGATCTAATTTAAGCCTTCAGCATATGAAAAGCCAGTTTTTCCAGCATTATTTGGTAAAGAGAGTATCTTTCCTCTAGTGAACATGTTTGGCACCTTTATTAAAGATAAGGTGGTTGTTGGACACTGTCCACGTATATGGTATACTAGAATTTTATGTGATATCTTATCCCCAAATTATTAGAAGTTCTGGTCATATATTTACCATTCCAGTATTTATGTTATGTTTTATTCTCAGTAATTATTTACTACCATGGAAACTTTTTCTCAGTTGATATATTTGCATATATTAACTTATTCAAATACTATGTGAGTACCCTGAATTGACTACAGATTCATACATATTATATACAACATTCTGGCATCTAAGTTGTACTCACAATTTGATGTGAAGTTTGGAATATTGTTTTGAAATACGTAATTTAATTTTTAATTAATATTTACTTAATTTTCCAAATATCATTTAATTATAGTTTTTGTCTTATGACATGCTGTATCTTTGACTTACCATATACTTATAAGACTTGGTATAATATTTTCTAGTAGTATTAGAAACTTTAAAAAGGAGAAAAAGAAAAGTGTGTATGTGTGTGTGTGTGTGTGTGTGTGTGTGTGTATACACAAGAGAGTTAGGATTGATATATAGCTACTTTCTCTTAATTCATTGAGAATAAACATTTGTATTAATATTGTTTAGACAATATATCAGATCTATATCTTGTCCCCTGAATAACCACTATGAAGACAACAATATGCATTGCATTAATTATTGCAACTATCCCATTAACTTGTTTTAAAACTATTTCATTGCTATTTTATCTTTTTTTCTCATTAAAATGAATTTTAAAAGATAAGGTGGATGGGTATGTTTATAGTTCTGTGTGAATCTTCTAATCTGTTTGATCCTCAGGGATGTAAGCATTTTTTTTTTAATCAGTACTATGCTGATTGTATCACAGAAGGTTTGTACTACAGTTTCAAGTCAGGAATTGACTAGCACTTGATACCTTCTGAGTTTCCTTTGTTTCTCAGGATTGTTTATGTTATTGTAGGTCTCTTCTGACTCTAGATTAATTGTAGGAATGTTTTCTCTAGATCTGTAAGGTATATTAATCAGAATAGCATTGAAAATGTATAACAATTTTGAGAGTATAGCCATTTTCATATAGTTAGGTTTTTTTTAAGACTTCTATCTAGAACATACAAGGAAGTAAAAATTTAGGATCCCAAAATTCAAAGACCCAAGACAAAAATAGACATCTGAGATGAATATATACATCTCAAATAAAGAAATACAAATGGCAAACAAATATATGGAAAAATGTTTAACATCATTGGCCTTTTAAGAAATGCAAATGAAAACAATACTGAGATTTCATCTCGTCGTATACAGATAGGCTATCATCAAGAAGTTAACCAATAATAAATGCTGATGAGGCTATGGGGGAAAAGGAAACCTTCTATACTGTTGGTATAGACTGGTATAAACACTATAGGAATCAATGTGGAAATTTCTCAAAAAGCTAGGATTTGAAGTCCCCCACTCAACCTAGCCATTCCCCTTTTGGGTAATTTTTCCAAGTGAACTGAAAACATCATACCACAGTGATATGTGCGCCCAAGTTTATAGCATCTCCATTTCTCATAGCTAAATCTTGGAAACAACCAAATGCCGATTAACTGGGGAATAGATTTTTAAAAAGATATGGCATTTTTACACAATGTAGTATTATTAGCCATAAAAAAGATGAACTTAAGCATCTTAGGCTCAAATCAACAACTTCAGACAATTGTCAATTGTGCTGATAACTCACTACTGTTATGAACTATTGAACTATATTGGGCTATTGTGCTGAATTCAAGCACCTACAATCTTTGGTCTGGTATCAAGTAAGAAAAGGTTCTTTAAAGACTTCAAATACAGCTTCTATAACTGCAATGGAACATCCATCTCTGACAAAACAGAACAAAAAAGGGGGAATATAAAGGACCATTTTGTTGTGAAAAAGTGTGTGTGTGTGTGTGTGTGTGTGTGTGTGTGTGTGTGTGTATGAGATAGGATATACCGCTACTTCCTCTTAGTTCATTGAGAAGAAAGGTTTGCACTATTACTGTTTAGACAAGGTATTATGTCTGCATTCTGTCCTCTGAATAATTAATATGAAGACAACAATATTCAATGTATTAGTTATTTTTTAATTTAATATTTTATTGCACTAATTTCTTTTTGCAATGTATTAGTTGTTGTACGTGTCCTACTAACCTGTTTTGAAACTGTTTCATTGCTATGTTATCTTTTTTTGATTAAAATGAATAAAAAATTCTTAATAAAAATGCTTTAAATATAAAAAAGAAAGTACAAAATAGTATTAAAACTGAAAAATTACAAATGACAGAGAATTTCACTAAACAAAGTAATATATATTTCCCAGTATTTAATGTATTATGTAATCTTGTCTTCAAATTAGTTGTTCATGTTACCAGATATATGCATGCAAAACTGGAAGAAAGAAATATATAAGAAATTAAGAAGAGATAAAGGTAAAAGAATTGAAAAAAGAAGACGAAACAAAATAAGCGCCAAGCACTCCTCTGTGTGGCCCAGCAGAAATCCACAGTACAATTGCACAAATCATCCTGCTTCCATACATAGATATCTCTTTCCCTACTCCCTCTCTTGTCCTTCTCAAGAATTTGGCCTTTGAAATGTTCACTCATTTCTGGTTCTAAAATTCTAACTTCATATTGGTTGATTCTGCTGCCCATACTTTCCACATAATAATCAATCAATCAATCAATCAATCAATCAGTTATTCAGTACAAGGTCTTGCTACACAGCTCAGACTCATAGCGATCTCCTTTCTCAGCCTCTCCAGAACTGGGATTACAGGTGTGTGCAGCCAGCCTGGTTTCATCAACTGACACAGCACCGAGATTCCAGAACCAGCATAGCATGCAATACTGAGGATCAAAACAGGGTCTTTATACTTGCCAGGAAGGCACTCATACCACTGAGCTATCTCCACAGCCTCTCCATGTAACTTTTAATCTCAATTTCTGACTGAAGCCTTTTATATGGAGTCTAATTACTTGATTCAATGATTGTTCATGTTTTCTATCATTGTTTTTAGCTAATCTAGCTTTTTTATTAGTGTCTTCTGGCAGTTCCTTGTGGTGGATAGCTAACTGGTAGTCAACTTCTTACATATCGCTAAATTAAACTAGTATGGTGCTGGGTGTGAGAGGTCCAACTGAGGATTGTTGCAAGTAGTATAAAGGCAGAAAGCGAGAAGCTGCCAAAACACTACTAGATATGCTGTTCTGAGAAGCTGTTGGAAATTTCTAGTTCTCTTGGGCTGTCCTGCTGGAGGATCTTGTCATTCTGGATTTCCTGATGAACTTTGAAGACGCTTGGGTCCTTGTCTTGCGCACCCATTCCTGGCTCCAGAGGGGAAGATGGTGCTTTCTCAGCCGCATGAAGCTTGTTGCAGTGGCTTTCCTGATGGGAACTCGGCTTTCGTCATTGATAGAAGAACTTGGGACCTCACTGTTGCTGAGGATGGCTGTAGTACTGTTGGGGGAGCTCTGGTGCTTAACTTGAGTGTTACTTCCTAGTTCTAGCTCAGATCCCCCAGCTTGCTAGCATAGATCTTTCAACCCACTGGCATAGACTTCCTAGATTCCACCTTTGGGCATTCCCAGCACATATCAAAGAAGCAGGCCTACATGAAATTTTGCTGTGGGCCATAGGCCTCCATTTGGATTAGTGGGAGGTATTGCTATGAGCTCTAGGCCCTCAGCTAGATTTGCTAGTAGTCAGTGCATGGATAGATTTCCTGCACTTATAGTATGTTATTCTTGGGTGATTCATTATAAAATACTATTTAAAAAACTTGAGGCTTTTATAGGTAAATGGATGCAATTAGAGAACATACTTATAAATGAAATAAATCAGACAATGTGAAAATTGTATTGTCTTACTAGTGTACAAGCCTGAAAGAATAAATAAAATCTGCAAGTTACAATAGATACTGTAAAAGGGAAAGAATCTGTTCAAACAAAAAGAAAAATTGGGATGAGAAAAAAGATGAAAGAAAGAAGGAAGAGAAAAAGATATACTTAAGTATTTATACAGGACAGCTTGGATAATTGTACTGATTTCTGCTGGTCTACTGAAAGGAGCAGTTAATGCTTAAAATTTTTCATATCCTTTTTAATTTCTTATAACTTTTTAAAACTAATTTTCATGCTTATATCTAGCAATCTGAACAAAATATTTGGAGACAATATTATACAATGCAACAACTACTGTTGAATTCCTATTATTTTGTTTAGTAAAATTCTATATCATTTCTAATATTTTTCACTATTTTGAATTCTCTTTAAAAAATAAAAAATATGTAAAAAAATTAAAAAGAAAAAGGTTTGTGAATGGATCTCACTTCTGCTGATTGTAAAATACCTTATTACATGTATTGTAGATCTTAGCAACTTCATCTTTTGATTTTCTTTCCATTTCAAATTGTTAACTTCTTTCTCTCTCACTTAACAGAAGCATTTTGTGCTTCCCTTTGACATATCTGAATTTCCAGAATCTCTGCTCTTGTGCTTTGGGACCATCACTAAGTTTAAGAAAGGTTATTTGAACACAAGAAGTGTGATGCTGTAGTGCAAGCTGATAACTGAGATGGCTAGCACATGAGTGGCATAAACAACATGGACATGGTGGACGAAGGATGGGTCACTTCCTGGACGAAAGATGGGGCACATCCCAGATGGAATGGAAAATGAAAATGGAATATTTCATCATATTGCTCTGAATGCCTTATTGATTAAAACATGAATTGTTTAGTCTTGATATTCTCCATTCAATATCTTCATACCATAATTGACCACAGGTAACTGAAAATACAGTAAGCAAAACTCCCATAGGGCAATAACTACTAGTACATTAAGGAAAACTTTATTTTTGTCTTTGAAGGAGTAGTGGTATTCTTCTAAGGAGTGTACGTCTGCAAACTGAAGAAACAGGGATTGCTTTGTTTCACCTATCCCTTTATCCCTACCTGGTGTACAGGGAGACTTGAGTTTGGAGTCCTGCAAGAAAACACTGAGAAACAAGAGGCAAAAAAGGATGGTTAAGAGGTAAACATCAAAACAATGGTTGTAAGTAAGGGTATGAGTGCAGCACAGCTTTCGCAGATTTCTTTGGAAGTATTTGCAGTTGACAAAAACAAAAGGGGCTTTCAGTGAGCTAGAGTGTCATTAGGATAGAGAAAGGGAGTGACAGTGTGTAAAACAGGTAATGGGAGACACTTAAAGACAGGTTGTACTTGATATCCCAGGAACAACTCTTGCAGCTGGGTGGGCCAGAGGGTGGCTTCTATGGGGCAGGTAGCAGTGATGGGAAAGGATAGAGACCAGAGTCAAGGAATCCAGGGATGTGCACCATGTGAAAGGAACTTATCGCCTGCCTAGTCTTCATTTGACCCAGAACCCTGGGTCAGCATGTGAATGAGATGACCTGGGACACACCTGATCCTCGTTTGACCAAGAACCCAGATGACCTGGGGCCTACCTGCTCCTCATTAAACCCAGAGTGCAGGATCAATTTGTGAGTGAGAGGACCTGGTGCCTGCAGGACTCACATTCAACCCAGAGCCCAGGTCCAACCTGTCCAGTGTGGGATATTGTGGCAGAACTCCCTCCAGAGAGGTTATACGCAAGACCTACCCAGCTGATCCAGGAGCAGAACATCTTGCCAGAGTGAGTAGCAGGTTCACCTCCAAGAGAGAGTGAATAGCAGGTTCACCTCCAAGAGCTCCAGCAGAAAGGAGTGGAGCACAGCAGCCAGACCCAAGCCACACCCACGTGAATGAGTTTGAACTTGGTAGATCCAGACCTAATGCTAATGTAAGAATTCTACCAAAGCTCGACACCAAAGGTCAGAAGCCAGTATAAAAAAGAAACAGATCATATTGAAAGGAAAACCCATCAGAATAATGGCAGATTTCTCTTCAGAAACCATCAAGTCAAGAACAGCATGGAGCAAAGTACTACATGTCTTGCAAGAAAACTAATTCCAGCCCAGACTGATATACCTTGCAAAACTCACAAGTTTAATGGAGAACTGAAATACTTCCAGGACAAAGAACAACTAATGAATATAGAGGGATCAAAATGACCACAACTTCATGAAGGGGAATGGAAAGAACCCACCAAATAGGGAAGACAATTAAACACAGGAGAAAAAGAGATACACAACAGCAGTCTTCCAATTATTATTTGGTACACAGCAGCAAAATATTGCATAGTATCAGCATGTTCTACAAATCGACTTCTGTACTCTATGAGTCATGATTCTGTCTGGATCTACAGGGTAGATGTCAAGGAAATAGCAGTAGCTCAGTCCCACAAGTGATACCCAGCCACCAGTAAGCATCATGGACACTATATCCATGACATACTAGAACTTTGTGTGATATCCTATCTCCAAACTGCTAGAAGTGATGGTCATATACTTGCCATTCCAGTATTTATATTGCTTTATGTTTTTTTTTTTTAATTCTTTACTACCATGAACACTTTTTTAGTTGAATTGTTTTGAAATATTTAATTTTTAATTAATATTTAGGTAATTTTCTAAATATTATTTAATCTTAATTTTTGTTTTAAGGTTTATACAGTATCTTTGACTTACAATCTACTTATAAGACATGATATGATATTTTCTACTAGTATTAGAAACTTTAAAAAGTATATTTGCATTTTCCATTGAGTTTTTTTTTTTTTTTTTTTTTTTTTTTTTTTTTTTTTTTTTTTTTTTTTTTTTCCGGAACTGGGGATTGAACTCAGGCCCTTGTGCTTGCCAGGCAAGCACTTATTCTACTGAGCTATCTCCCCAGTCCCTTGCACTGACTTTATATTACCTTCTTCCTTGTCTTTTAGACACAAGTGCATCTTTCTTTTCTCTTTCAGCCCTTTGAATTAATTGGTCTAGTTTCTTCCACACTTACCATTTTCTTGTGTGTGAATGGAATAAGATATTATTTAATTTTGTTCTTCCACAGATAACTTTTTGATACATATGCTTTAATAATCTTTTTCTTTACCGTTAGTTTTGGACAATTTCATTTCTGTGTATCTTGGAATGATTTTATTCAAATTTCTTGCACAAAAGGTTCTTTTTTTGGGAAATGTGCTATAATTTTAACTAAATTCAGAAATTTCAAATCTTTAAATACTTGTTGCCTATCCCTTTCTACTTTGAGAATTCTCATTACATGAATATGTTTCCTGAATTTGGCACAGAGCAAACTATTATATGACTGATTTGTAAATGCTTTCTTCTTTACTTTTATTTTGCAAAATTTTTGTTATTTTCATTTAAGTTTGTAAATGATTTATCTATAATACGCAATCTATTATTAGTCTCATGAAAAGTATTCATTTCAGAAACGTTTCTCTAAAATTCACTTTGTCTACATTTTATGTCTTTAAAATTTCAAAATTTGCCTATATTTTTAATATGCTGTATAATTATTGATTTTCAATAAAGTTAGAGAAAAAGTAAATGAAATTAAATAAAATTTTGAATTAAAACAAAAGAAGTTATTTCCCTGCACCTTTCAAAGAAATTCTAAAAGACACTGACATATAACAATGAAGTATGGGGCTGGCCAAATAGCTCAGCAGATTAAGGTGCCTGCAAGCTGGCACAGGGTCCAGGGGTTCAGCCCCTGGGTCTGCTGTGCTGTTCCTACCCCCAGGGCATACTAAGATGGCAACTGAGACGGGGTGTGGTGGTGCACACCTATAATCCCAGCTCTCAGGAGACTGTAAACAGGCAGATCACTCCAAGTCCAATATAGTAATGACATCCTGAACACCCTATAGACCGTTCCCTAAAATAGAAATAAAATAAAATAAATAACAAGGAAGTGTGACCCCTCGTGCTGGAGGGCTTAGACACAATGGAGTTTCACTTTGAGTTGTACTTCATTTCAAGTTCTTCACTTTTCTGTGTGTATTAATCATTCAGTAGCAGTACTCCAGTATGCCTTTTTCTTCGTTTGTTTTGGGCACTAAGGATGGAACTCAAGGGCAACATCAACCACTAAGCTATGTCCCTCGCCCTTTTCTGGTTTTTAGGGGTTTTTCCCCCATTTTTGTGTTAGCTGGGATAACAGGTGTTTACCACACCACTTTCTACACAGATATTTTAGCATCCCAAAGACCATATTTGCTGTACATGTATATGTATGAACACATATGTATGTATGTATGTGCACATGTCGATACTTTCTAAAATGTACCTTTGGGTGATAGCTGTATATTGTGGAGTTCCTGATCATAACCAATGCATCTTATGCATGAGGCTTTCTGAGCTATCTTGTGAGCAAAATGAAAAGATAAGATTTAGCGATTGTTTGCTTATGCTTGTTCCACATCGTTTCTTTGTAGTTTGTAGGAGCCAAATCTTTCCAAGTTTTGTTGTCAACCTTTGCTTTTTCTTCTCTCTTCCTATAATTAACACATATTTATAGCCATAATGTTTATGTTCCTGTGGGAATTTGGTACAATGCATGTATATAACACATTTTAATTCCTTTTCAATATCCCCTCCCCCATCAAGCTCTTCATTCTCTCCTCTTTTCTGTACCTGTTTGTAATCCATAAATTTGCCTTCCTTATGCATATTTGGCACATGTGCTGTATTAAGACTTTTTACTGGAGAGTTCTAACCACTGTGCTTATGTTCTGTAGTATGTGTTTTCTGCATAATTTCCCTTTGAACACAAGGGAACAAAATGCAGTACATAGGTAAACACATGCGATATGTTTTGTTTCAAACCAGTCCTTTTATTTAAGCAAGTAGACCGGGAACTACTCTTTCCATGTTTCCAGAACAATATGGTTTCCATACTTGCAATTGAGATAATGTGCCTGTCAAATAAGAATTTGCTGCTTAAACAAAATTGGCATTCATAGGTTACCCCAATAATTAATGCTACTCCTAATGTCTATTCTTTTTTTTTTTTTTTTTTTTTTTTTTTTTTTTTTTTTTTTTTTTTTTTTTTTTTTTTTTTTTTTTTTTTTTTTTTTTTTTTTTTTTTTTTTGCTTTTTGAGACAGGGTCTCACTATGCAGTTCAGGCTGGCCTTAAGCTCATTTTGTAGCCCAGGCTGGTCTCGAACTCACATCGATCCTCCTGCCTCAGCCTCCCGAGTGCTGGGATTACAGGCATACGCCACCACGCCCGGCTTATTCTTTATCATCATTTTCCGAAGCAAAGCAAAAAATTATCATATCATAGTATATTAAGAAGCACTGTTTGCCAACTATTGTCAGCTGTAATTTACTTCCAGAAACATTCTGTAAAGTCAAAGGAATAGTAAATACTACATGTTCTTGGGCTTCAGTGATTAGAGAAAAAGTACCTCTAGTAATAGAGACTGGGAACTAAAAGTGTAAGAGACTTTTCTATTGATTAATCAGTGGGCTTGAAGAAAATGCTTCATCTTCTGTGTCTTAATATTAGTCCCAGTGATTGGTTTCATCATAGTGACCATGTTATGGTTTGTGTCTAGTTGTCCCCCCAAAACCTCATGCAATCATCAGATGGGGACTTCTAGAATTTGAGATTTGACTATGATCCACTGAGATTTTGTTTTTCAGTAATGATGAGATTATGGGTCTGAGTACTGCTGGAATTATAGGTGTGGCCTGAGGTGGATAGGCTGAGGCAGAGAGTTGAATCTAATATAAAGAGAGATGGAGAGACAGACTCAAGCTGCTGCTCTGTGGCCCTGATTGGGCAGTTGCCTTTGTCACCATTTTGTTGCTGGTCTGCCGCCATGAACTGAGCCTCTGCATTGTGCCTCTCTGTCTTGGAGCCAGCCGAGTATGAACTGAAACCTCCAGTAACTGCGAGCTAAATAAACCTTTTCTTCTTTCATTTTGGATTTCGGATATTTGTCCCAGCAACAAGAGAAAAGTAACTCATACAGACCAGTCAACATTTTTGATGTATAACAAAAAGAAAAACTATCCCTCTGAATCCCCATTCTCTTCCAGGAAGCTCCTTGCATATTGAACTTTCTAGCAATTTCTTCTGCCATAGTGTTTCTTACACATGAGTAATGTTTAGAGTCCCATCTAGAGAAGATTGAGATTATCCTAAACAAGATCCTAAATATGACATAAGCATATTGTAAATAAAATACACTATGTTTTTCACAAAATGCATCATATATAAAATAATATATATGTATGTATATATATCCTTGTATTTTTAGCATTAATACATGTGTATTACTAAACCCACATAACAATGAAATTCAGTTGAAGAATATAAATTTTAAATATGATGTATAATGTTATTTATTCTATGGAAAATAAATTTAGGATATTAAGTTTAGTCATTGAAAAGTTATTGCTTTAGTTTTAACTTAGACTTGACTTTGCAGTACAACTTTTGTAATATTAATACAGAGAATGCTTATTTACCTAAAATAGAGATCGTAGATACTCAGGATTTCTAAGACTCTCTAAGACTTTCATTTGGGAAACATGGTCTGTGTTCTTTGGTTGATATTTTATCATTTTCTACCTGATGCCAATATTTAATGTTTTATGGATATTTCCACTTTTCACTTTATGTTGAGTTAATTTACACATTTTAATGATGTAAGAAGACATATGAAAACTTTTAAAAATATATGTACACTTAGTTTGAATTTACTTGACCTCCTGTGTGTATCAGCTTTTGAAGATCTTATGTTGGCCTATACTTCGGTTTGCCGTGGTGCATATATATATATATATATATATATATATATATATATATATATATACCTTACACATCTGTAAAGTATGGGAAGTCCAAAATTCTGCCATTTTCACGACTCAGGGAAGATGGTAGTGTAATCTGGTATCCTGAGAGTCAGAGTAAGTCATAAATTCCTGCTTTCCTGCTTGAGTCTGAAGGTCTGAGAATCACAAGTACTATGTACAGAAGAACAATATAACAATTTAATTAGCCTTCATTTATTTTCCTTTTCTCTACTTCTTTATTCCATTCATGCTCTTTACAGATTGTTTGGTGCCCACCTATGTGGACAAGGGGCAGTTCAAATGACAGTATCTTCCAAAATCATCCTTAAGTATATACTCAAATACTTTACCAAGTATTTGTGCATCTTGGGCATAATGCATTGACACATAAAATTAACTGTTACACGTAGCCTATGGATTGTCAACGCTTTCTTGAGGTACTGATTCTTCTATTATCATGATATGCCAATTGTACATTTAGTGATATTCTTTGCTTTGAAATATATTTTGTCTTTCAATAGATAGAAAAGTAAATTTCACATATCTTTTGCTACATCTTTTTTTTTTTTAATATACTTGATACAGTGTCTCACTACAGACTTGTGATGATCCTCCTATTTTCAGCCTCCCAGTGGCTGGGATTATAGGCATGCACTACCTTATCTGGTCTTGGTGGCTGGCTCATCATGCCCAGAGGCAGAGCTGGTGTGGCATATGGTGCTGGGTTCTAACCCCAGTCCCTGAGCTTCAGGGACTTAGTTCACTGAGCTATCTCACTGGCCCACTGTCTTTTCATAGTATGCCCTATCCCACCCTTTTACTCTTATCTTGTTTTTTTTTTACATTAATAGTGATTTCCTTATAGGTAATATGTACTTTTCTCATTTGTTTATCCGATTTTATGACAGCTGCATTTTAACTGAGGTGTAGAGACTATTTATATTTAATATAGTAATTCTTACAGAATTTATATCTATTACCTGATTATTTATTTCCAATTTATCCTATTCGATTTTTGTTTCTTTTCTACTAATACTTTGGATTAACTAGAGATTTTTATTTATTAGCTTATTTGTTTGTTGATTTCATTACTATCTTCATTTTTAGACTATTAGTTATTAGTTTTTATTTTGTTATTTTAGTTACTGTTTTAGGGTTTATAATATATATCTTTACCTTAACAAATATCACCATGCAAATTCATATATTCAAATAATAGTGCCTTTTCATATATGGCATTAAAACCTTACAATATTTTCCTCTCATCTTTGTGTTCCCCAAGTCAGTACTACTCTTGCCATAGACTTTATTCTTAGATGTTTTGTTCTTCATAATGTTATTACTTGTTTTAGTAAGTTATTGCTTTAAAAAAAAAAACTATTTGATTATTAGATGGTCTCACTATACAGCTCAGCCTCATAGTGTTCCTCCTGTTTTCAGCCTCCCCAGCGCTGGGATAACAGGCAGTGTCACCATGCCTGGACTCTGTAGCCACCTCAGCTTGCGCTTGGGGTGGGGCTGGTGTAGCGCTTGGTGCCAGGGATTGAACTGTGGTCTCTGCACTTGTCTCAGCAGGCGCTTTATTCTGCTGAGCTATCTTGCCAGCCCTTGATAAGTTATCTCTTAAGGTAATTTAAATAGCACAACAATTGCAGCATTTATCTATTTACTGATACAGATCATTTTCAGTGCTCTCCATTTCCTTGTTTGGATCCATATTTCCATGTGGCATCACTTTCTTTGTTTCAAAAGAACTTTCTTCTAGTGTAAATCTGGTGGCTTTGTTTGCCTTAAATGTACTCATTTTGCCTTTTGTCACATCCCATGAGGCTTTTAAAGTTCCCAGGGGGAGGAGTGTGAGAGGATGGAGAAAAAGAGGATGGAAGGGTGAGAGGGTGGAGGCGAGAGTCAGAATACAGAAAACTGAGGCAAGGTGGAGCCCTCTCTGAATGGGAGAAGTAAGAGAAATAGCAGGAGAAGGCAGGACAGCCCCAGCTGCTGCCCTGCATTTGTTGATACCTTCAAGAGGTTCAACGTCATGTAAGCCTGTCACCAACTAATAGTTTATCCACGTGATTTGCATCAGGCGCTCGCAAGACCAGAGCACTAATTCCTATGACCGTCCTCAGGCACTCCATGTTCTTGAGGCTGGCGGTGCTGGATCCTGCTTGTTTGATCAATCTCCAGCGCGCTGTTACCCACAGCCTTGGATACTAAATGACATTTATTGGGTATCAGTAATTTTTTTTAAAGCTTGAAGCAGTTCTCTCCATATCTTTTTAGTTCCATGCTTTCACAAAAGAAACATTCCATTGTTATTATCTTTGTTCCTCAATATGCCCCCCCCCCTTTGCTGGATGCACTTAAGACTTTTGTTATCGTCACTGTGTTCAAACAGTGTAATCAAAATATGTCTCGCTGTGGCATTCTCTGCATTTCTTGAACTTGAGGGTCAGAGTATTTCTCATACATTTAGGATAATAATACTCAGCAACTTTGGGAAAAAGTTCTGCCGCAATTTCTTCAAATGTTTTACCCTTACATTTTGGGAACTCCATTTATCCTTCTGTTAAGCCACTTAAAATATTTCTATACTTCTGTGTGCTTTATTTAACTTTTGTCTATTGCTATATTTTCAAGCACACTTGTTTGTTTATTTATTTATTTTTGGAGCAAGGAGGAATTCTAATCCAGAGTATTTTTAATCTCAGGCATTGTGGTGCTCATGTCTGAATGTCCATTCACTACTTAATTTTTTAAATCTACTTTATTTAATAAACACATAAGATAGAAGTATAATAGCTATTTAATTATCCTTATCAGCTAATTCTAATGTTTGAGTCAATTTTGCTCCTTTGCTAACTGATTTTTCTCCCTATCAGCAGTTATATTTGGCTTCTTTTGTGCATACATTGTTTGCTTGTTTGTTTGTTGTATTTGGTATAGGGTCTCACTATGCAGCTCATAGTGATCCTTCTGCTTTCAGCCTTCCTATTACTAGAATTTTATGAGTGTATCACTATGCCTGGATTTTAGTGCTTTTATTGGGCATTAAATTAACTTTTACTTTTTTGGAGAAGTGAATATTTTTATTTCTATAAATATTCACAAATTTTGTTTTTTAACATGACTTTCTTCGGGGAAAATGTTTGCCTTTTTTTCCAGTCCTATTTTAAAGCATTTTAGGGAGGACTATAGCAGTTCTAATTCTTGGAGTAATTTTTCTCCTTTACCGAGACAAAATCCTTCTGTGCATCTCTTACGTATATTTGGGGAGTCGTGAGGTTCTCTTCTGGTTGACAGGAACAGATAACATTTTCAACACTTTCTGAGTGTGGGACACTGCTACCTATAATTCCTCCTGGAGAATATTTTTCTGACCTTGAATAGTTTCCCATGTTTTGATTATCATTCAGCTGAAGAATTGAGGGCCCTCTGCAGATCTCTGGAGTTATTTCTCTGGATAGCACTACACTGTCCCACACCCTAGTTTTTGTACTCTTGCTCTCATTATTTCTCAGCTCTACCTTCTCAACTCAAATTCTGCTAAGCTTTTCACTTCCTGCCCCAAAACCTAGAAACTATGTCAGAGAAGTCTTCAGGGCCAAGGGTAAAGCCGGTTTAGTTGTCTCAACTGATAATAATCGCCTACAGATTTGTTCAGTGTTTGGAAAACAATTGCATCACAATGTTTTAAGTTTTTGTGTTTTTTTTATAGTTCAAAGTAAAAGGGTACATCTAATCTCTGTTATACCATTTCACCATAGAAGTTCTCTAGTAATGTTTTAATTTTTTCTTTACCCAAGAGCACATACAACTGATTTCTTGTGATGTGATGGAAAGTTCTAGACCCTAAGACATCTGCACAAAAATGGCTTGAGTGCTTTTCTTTGCCATTGAACATCCAAGGTCCCCTGAGTAAATGGCTATGCTATAAAAATACAAGCATTTGCTAGTGCGCTGTCTCTCTCTCTCTCTCTGTGTCTCTCTCTCTCTTCCTCACTCCTTCCTTCTCTCCTTTTCTCCCTCCCTCCCTCCCTCCTTCTCTTTCTCTTTCTTCTTCTCCTCTTACTTTCTCTCTGATTCTCAAAGAC
>PVJA010015170.1:0-45897 GCA_004027025.1 Myocastor coypus | reverse complement strand
TTGGTTTTATATTGAAATTGATGTACTCATTCTCTTGTTTATAATCCTTCTCATTAAAGTATGTCACAAGAATTCTCAGTCCAACGACAGCTATGAGCTATGTGGCCACAAATGACACTGCTCCAGCTTCTTCAAAGCAAAGAAGGGGAACTGTGGAGAACCACCTGACCAGCTCTCCTTGAAGGAAGAACAACTGTCTCTTTTTTGACTGAGTCTGGTCCTATTTCCTTGTATTGAAATGTAAGAGCTGGCTAGGACTTTTGTTTATCCTCTCAATTGGTCTTCAGCAATGTGTATTGGTCTAGCTGAGGTGTTGGTGATAGTCTTTGAAGGTGGTATGTGTGTCTCCCTGGTAACCTACACCTGCTGCTCCTTGATGTGCACCAGGTGGAGACAGGTTGATGAGCTGATGCTTCACACTACCAGCTGGGAAGGAACCTCAAGACAGAGGCTATGACTTCCTGGGACTTGATATATCATATCAAACCTGAAGCACCAGACTACCCAAAAAAGTTAAATACTATCTAAATAGCCTTATGCAGATCACTCTCTTTGCATATCCTCTGCAGGTGGCAGAGGTAAATGTAAGACCCCCATCTAGCTCAGCTCACAGTATTGACTACCTCCCACAACTCTCAGTCATTCCTCCTCAAGCCACTCCTTCACTGAATAAAGCCAGGTGAGGCCTTGGATTGCTCTCTTGGTTCCAGAGAATTATCTTTGTGGCTGGAGTTAGAGCCTCTTGACTCTACAGTAATTATAAATATGTTTTAGTGTCTTTATTTTTGCTGTGGGTTGCATAGGAAGTGGTAGATTGGAATTAACCTTGGTGAGATCCCAATGACGGAACTTTGGGATTACAAATACTGACTTCTCGGATGAGGACCTAGAAGGGACTCCTACAAGAGATCACTGCTATACAGAAGAGACAAGAAGCAAAATACAATCTCAGATCCTGAGCCCAGCCAGAACAAATATAGGAGACACTACTATGGAAAAAAATGGGAATGATGTAGCCGAAATCTCTGAATTAGTAACATCTGAAGTAAACAAACAAATGCAGAAACTTATAGAGGAATGTGGATTGGAGATAACCTCTGAAGTAAAAAAAGAAATCTTTGAATTAATAGTCTGAAATATAAAAAACAACTGCAGAAAAGTATAGAGGAAATCAGGTCAGAAATAACCTCTGAAGTAAAAATAGACATTTCTAAATTAATGGTATCTGAAGTAAAGGAACAACTGCAGAAAGGTAGAGAGGAAATGAGAGCAGAAAATTATTTCTGAAGTAGAAAAAGAAAGTAACAGTATACTAAAAGCTGCTAGAGAAAAGAAACATATCACATTTAAAGGAAAACCCATTAGAAAAATGGCAAATTTCTCTTTACAAACCATCAAGTCAAGAAGAGCATGGAAGCCAGGCGTAGTGGTTCACGCCTGTAATCCCAGCACTCGGGAGGCTGAGGCAGGAGGATTGGTGTGAGTTCGAGACCAGCCTGGGCTACAAAAGTGAGCTCAAGGCCAGCCTGAACTGCACAGTGAGACCCTGTCTCAAAAAGACAAAAAAAAAAGAAAAGAAAGAAAGAAAGAAAGAAGAGCACGGAGCAAAGTACTTCAAGTCTTGCAAGAAATCAAATTCCTGTCCAGACTACTATGCCCTGCATACAGCTACTTTGTCTTAGTTCACTGAGAATAAAAATTTGTGTTAATATTGTTTAGACAAGGGGGCCCGGCAGCATGGCTCAGTGGTCTAAAGCGCCTGTTTGGGAAAGCTTAGGCGGCTGCAGGGACCACAGTTTGATCCCCAGCATGACATACTGCGCCAGCCCTGCCCTCAGGGAAGGCTGAGCCTGCCATAAAAATAAATAAACAAACAAAAGCTCTGAAACAAGAAAAAAAAATCTTAATGGACATGAAAAATCTAATATCCAACACCACAATCTTAACAAGAGACCTTAACACCACTTTATCCCAAAAAGATAGGTTAAGCAGACAAAAAATTAGCAACATGTAGTAGAACTGAACCAGCTCATGGAACAATTGGACTTAGTGAACACAGAGTGCTCCACCCAACGAATTCTGAACAAAAATTTTCCACAGCTGCACACAAGACATTTTCTAAAATAGGGTACATAGTAGTGCATAGGTCATGCTTAAGCATATGCAAGAAAACAGAAATTATCCCATGCATATCATCTGATCACAGTGCAATGAAACTGGAAATAAATGACAACAGAAACCACAAGAACTCCAGAAATACATGGAAATTAAACAACATTCTTCTCAACAAGTGGATTACAGATGAAATTAAATAAGAAATTAAATAATATCTTGAATTTAATGAAAATTCAAATACAACCTACTGGAAATTATGGGATGCAATGAAAGCAGTTCTTAGAGGGAAACTTATAGCTCTGAACTCACACATTAAAAAAAACAGAATGGGAACAAAAAAAAAAGAATACCCTTATGCAGCACCTTAATCAACTAGAAATAGAAGAACAAATGAAATCCAAAGCCCAAAGACGGGAGGAAATTATAAACATTAGAGCAGAAATTAATTCAATCGAGACAAAGAAAACAATACAAAGAATTAATGAATCAAAAATCTGGTTCTTTGAAAAATTAAATAAAATTGATAAGTCAATTTTATTTGACTAGCTAACCTCATCAAGAGGAAATAAAGGAGTCAAATTCAAGCAATAAGGAATCAAAAGGCTGAAATTACTATAGACCCAGTAGAGATTCAGAAGATCATTAATAGCTACTTTGAGAATCTTTACTCTCACAGAATTGAAGACACAGATGAAATGGACAATTCCTAGAAAGGTACAAACTACCAAAACTGAATCAATAAGATATAAGAACTCTCAATAACCCAATAACAACCAATGAAATACAAAATATAATAAAAAGTCTACTGACAAAGAGAAGTCCAGGCTAGATGGATTCACCACAGAATTCTATAAGAAATTTACAGAAGACATAATCCAAATACTCCTCAAACTCTTCAATGAAATTGAAAAGGAAGCAATCCTCCTAAAATCATTCCTAGAGGTAAGTATTACACTGATGTAATTATTACACTGATATTAAAAGCTGAAGTCTTTTACTCTCAGAACTGGTACAAGAAATGGATGTCCTCTATCACCGCTCCTATTCAATATAGTTCTGGAATCATTAGCTACAGCCATTAGACAAGAGATGGAAATAAAAGGAAAAGCAATGGGTAAAGAAGAAGTTAAACTATCATTATTTTCAGATGAAATGATAATCTACTTGGAAGACCCAAAAAGCTCCACCAAGAAGTCACTAGAATTAATACACAAATTCAGTAGCATAGCAGGATACAAATTCAACACACAAAAGTCAATAGCATTCCTCTACAGAGATACCAAATACACTGAGAGGGAAATTAGAGAAACAGTACCTTTTACAATAGCACCGAAAAAAATGAAATTCTTAGGAATTAGCCTAACTAAAGAAATAAAAGTCCTATTCAGTGAAAACTACAGTACTCTGAAAAAAAGAGATCCCAAAGGATTTTAAAAAATGGAAAAATATTCCCTGCTCCTGGATAGGAAGAACCAACATTGTGAAGATGGCAATACTCCCTAAATTATTATACAGATCTCTATCAAAACACAATCAACATAACTCACAGATCTGGAGAAATCATTCCTAAAATTTATATGGAAGCAGAAAAGACCTAGAATTGCAAAGACAATCCTAGGCAACAAAGATAAGGCAGGAGGCATTACAATCCCTGACCCAAAGTTATACTACAGAGCTACTGTGATAAACTCAGCATGGTATTGGCAAAAAATAGACCTGAAGATCAGTGGAATAGATTAGAAGCTGCAGAAGCAAATACAAGCACACTCAGGCACCTTATCTTCAACAAAGGGGCCAAACATGTTTACTGGAAGAAAGATAACGTCTTTAACAAATGGTGCCAAAAAACTGTCTCTCCACATGCTGAAAACTAAAACTTGACCTAGGTCTATCACTATGCACTAAACTAAGTCAAAATGGATTAAAGATCTAAACATTAAAAGAGAAACACTAAATCTCCTGGAAGAGAAAGTGGGAAGAAATCTTGAAGACATCGGGGTAGGCAAAGAGTTTATGGAAAAAAATCAAAATGCACATTTAACACTTGAAAGAACAACTGGGACTTCCTCCAGCTGAGAAGTTTTTGTACCTCAAAAGAAACTGCCAACAGAGTGAAAAGACAACGCACTAATTTGAAAAAATTTTAACTAATAAGTATTCTGACAAAGGTCTTTCTAGAATGTATAAAGAACTAAAAAACATTAGGGTCCCAAAATTCAAAGACCCAATCCAGAAATGGGAGACCCAATCTGAGATGAACACATACTTCTCAGAGAAAGAAATTCAACAAGCCTATGAATACATGAAGAAATGCTCCACATCACTAACCATTCATGAAATGCAAATTAAAACAACACTTAGACACCATCTTACCCCAGAAAGAATGGACATCGTAAAGAAAGCAACCAACCACAAATGTTGGAGAGGCTGTGGGGAAAAAGGAACCCTTCTCCATTGCTGGTGGGAATGCAAACTGGTGCAATCATTGTGGAAAGCAGTGTGGAGACTCCTTAAAAAATGGAACTGGAAATCTCATTCAATCCAGCTATCCCCCTACTGGGAATTTTCCCAGAAAAACTAAAAACATCATATCATAGTGATATCTTGCACCTATGTTCATAGCTGCCCAAGTGTAATAGTTAAATCTTGGAAACAACCAAAATGTCCATCATCTGAAGAATGGTTGAAAAAGATGTGGTATTTTTATACAATGGAATATTACTCAGCTATAAAGAATGATAAACTAGAACACTTCATATATAAGTGGATGTGACTTGAATGTGTACTAATAAGTCAAATAAACCAGGTGTACATGTGCAAATATCATATAGTCTCCCTAGTTTAAGAATTCAAAAGAAGAAATAAAAATGGAAAGGTATAACACAGCTGAATGGAAACCAAGGACTTAAGCATTAAACAATGAAGTGACTGCAAACAGAAAGATAGGAAACATGGCAGGAGCAAAACCATGTACTTATATACGCAGGATGAATTAGATATTGGTCCTAAGAACCACCAAAATATTTTTCACACTAAGGATAGCAATGGTTAACACTAAAATTATGCTTGGAATGGATGTCATTCATCTAAATCAAATCATTTAGATTTGTGCTTCTTCTAATGTAATTTCAGTTACTGCTATACTCTCAAGTAAATGATTGGTTTACAAGAACACAAAGATATTAAATGAGGCTGGAGTTGCAGCAGCCAAAATGAAGTTTAATCCTTTTGTGACTTCGGACCAAAGCAAAAACCGTAAAAGGCATTTCAATGCACCTTCCCACACTCACAGGAAAATTATGTCTTCTCCTCTTTCTAAAGAGCCGAGACAGAAATACAGTGTTCGCTCTATGCCCATCTGAAAGGATGATGAAGTTCAGGTTGTGCAAGGACACTATAAAGGTCAGCAGATCGGCAAAATAGTCCAGGTTTACAGGAAGAAGTATGTTAACTACATTGAACGGGTGCAGCGGGAAAAGGCAAACGGCACAACTGTCCACGTGGGCATTCACCCCAGTAAGGTGGTCATCACCAGGCTAAAACTAGACAAAGACCGAAAAAAGATCCTGGAATGGAAAGCCAAGTCTCGCCAAGTCGGAAAGGAAAAGGGCAAATACAAAGAAGAAACGATTGAGAAGATGCAGGAATAAAGAGCTTAACTCCTGTGTGCAACTTTTAATTAAAAACTGCTCAAATGAAAAAAAAAAAAAAAGATATTAAATGAGAGTAAGAGACTAGGAAAAATGTCATAGGATTGACCGACTACAATTTTGTATATACTTAGATTACTAAATGTCTATGTAAAAGTGTGAACTCCCTTTATCACACTGCATAGGGATTTATTAGAATATCAATGATTGATGGAAAATACCAATTCCAAGTTAAGTGTAAGATGTTTGATGTTCACAAAGACAGTGATTTTATGCTCAAGCACCTATGTTATAAAGTAATAGTATCACTAAGTTTTTCTTCTGGAGGGCTAAGAATGTAAATTTATAGACCAAAAATTAGAGAAAAAGAAGGGCTACAAGGATTACCAGTATTTAGCCCTAGTCCTTCAAGGTCAGTGAGGACTCAGGACATAAGAGAACATGTGCTGTAACATTCTATAACTCAGTGGTATCCCAAATTTTCTGTTCAAGGAGATGATGGGGCCACAGAGGAAAGGGATTGACTATGTATAGTGTGCCTAAGGAGAGTCACCTAAACAGAAAACATTCTCTCAGGCTTCATAGAGAGCACACTGGTCAAGCAATGGCCATGACTCATCCAGATGGCTGACACTGACAACAGTTCTACAAAGCACTGTACATAGTTTCAAAGTAAATCCTGAGGGGATTTAACTGACCTTGGAAGGTATAAAAGTTATATGGTTTGGCATACAGGTCTTGCTTTAACTTGCCCTTAACCACCAAGCAGAAAAGGCATAAAACATAAAGCTTGATTAGTATGCTGAGCTGTAAAAGACATAAATCAACATCTTCTGACATTGCCAGTTCTGCCAATAATCCAATGTAATTATGGAATACTGGACTATGTATACAACTACTTTCTCCTAGTTCAATAAGAAGAATTTTTTTGTACCAACATTGATTAGAAAAATTATCATGTCTACATCCTGCTCTCTGAATAACTACTATGCATTGTATCAATTATTGGGAATGCAGTATTAACATGCTTTGAAAATGTCACATTGTTATTTTTTATTAAAATAAAAAGTACTAAAAGTAAAATAAAATAAACAAAAGTGAAAGAAAGAAAGAAAGAAAGAAAGAAAGAAAGAAAGAAAGAAAGAAAGAAAGAAAGAAAACCTGAAGACAGGTGGGAAGGAAATCACTGAGAGTCTAGGGGAAAACCAACTGTGTTCATTTTATCAAAGCTATTACCCCAAGCAACCAGGAACAAGATTTCCACACTTTACCCTCCCTGGGAGGACACTGCCTAACAATCTGGGCCAACTCCACCAGGTAGGCTGGAGCATGCACTACTATTCTATTCATGAGCTATTCCTTGGGGTTGAAGCTTCTTTTATTTTATTTTTTCAATAAAACTTGAGAGTACAGCAATGCACGAAATGCATTTTCTGCTATGGATTTAAATGAGTGAGAATTTTGAATAAAAACTGTGTCTTAAACAATGTGCAAAGATTTCATCTCCCTGTGATGGAGAGGGGTGGAGCAGGAAGAACTGTGTGAACGTCCCAAGGTACAGTGTTGAAATAGCTCTGATAGCGTCTGAAGGGGAGTGACCCAAGGAATGAGGAATAAAGGGACGGGTATCTCTGGTTTATGCCTTGTGCCTGGGTGTGACTGCAGATGGCTGCTGGATTCTCCCTGTCCCTGTACCAGAGAACTCTAGTGAAGGTCGCTTTGATTAAACCTCAGTTACCACACCAATTTGGTACTGGTAGCCTGTGCATGAATTGCAGCTTAGTGGGAGTTCACTGGCCTCAGGAACAGGCCTTGAGGATCTCTTTGTCTGATGGTACATTTTTTATTCAATTTAACATTAAAAAAAAAAAAAAAAAAAAACAGCATCTTATAGTTTCGCCTTAGGGAAAGGCCTACATTAACACAGCACATGAGGTGACTTAGGGCTTGTGACACCCTTGCTGTGGCTTAGGAGTGGGCCCACACATTGTGATGCCCAGCTTTAAACCAATGCATGATGATGCAGTGCCAGCTGTTCCGGCTCACTCAAGCTGGTGCCCTGGTCAGGCCATCAGTCTGTGTGTTCCTGACAGCCCCATGCCACTTCCGGCACACGAGGCCACCTCCTCTCACCCACTCACTAGGGCACTGCTGACCCAGACCATGAGCCTGAAGGATTTCCCACAAATTCAGTGCTGCCTTTCATCTTGATGGGTAACCCCCAGACTCTGAAGTGATTCAGTGCATGGTAGCTCCAGGGATGAAGAATTTGCCTTAATAAAGTTCTTTTCTACTCAGTTCCTAAAAAAAAAAAAAAAAAAAAAAATTAACATTTTACTCTCATTACATTGGTCTTAAAGTCACACACCAGAATTTAGGATTGTACTATTCTCTCTAGGCAGCAGAGGGAAGAAAGTTGTTTTGTTTTGTTTTTGTTGGTGCTAGAGATTAAATCCATGGCATAACACATGAAACATAAAGTTAGATTAGCATGCTGAGGTGTAAAGGCTTGAATCAACAGCTTCTGACATTGCCAGTTCTGCCAATAACCCACTGTAATTATGGAATATTGGACTATGTATACAACTACTTTTTCTTAGTTCAATGAGAAGAAATTTTTGTACCAATATTCACTAGAAAAATTATCATGTCTACATCCTGTGCTCTGAATAACTACTACAAGGACAATAATATGCATTGTATCAAATGCTGGAAATGTACTACTAATGTGTTTTGTATTTCTCACGTTGTTATTTCTTATTAAAAGTAATAAAAAAAAAAAATCCAAGTCCTCATAGAAGCTCAGCCTGTCTCCAGCACTGAGCTATGCTCCCAGTGTAGAACAAAGTCACTGTTGCTGCTGCTGCCCAGGTGCTTAAGCTCCTGACTTGACCTTGCAGGAGTCCTGAGTCGGACACTCATCTGGAAACCTGAGGATCCTCCATGTAGGTTAAAGATGGGGCCCACAGCAGCTGCAATGGGACAAAAGTGGCCTGGGCCTGGAGTTGGTACCCCAGAGATGGAAGGCCCATAACCTCTGTACAGGGAGGGCCGGGCAAGGTGCTGTCCTTCCATCAGTATCCTGGAGTCCTGGGGAGGGCCTCCCAGAACAGGCCAGAAGTGACTCCTGAGCTTGTGGTTGACTTCATGAACAGTGTGCCCCAGAATCCTGTGAATTCATTGTCATCTGGAGACATTGCTACCAGATGAGATGCAGAGCATACGTTCTTAATCTTTCCTTATTCTGTCTCACTTCATGGTCAAGAACTCCCAAGTTTTTAGGAAACTCTGAACCTCTTTGTCATGCCAGCCTGAAGCCTTTTCACATCTCCTTCTTTAAGCTACTGGGAAGTTTCTAGTAACATCAATCTTAAATGCCACTTTTTTTTTTGTTTGTCTGTTTGTTTGTTTGTTTTTTTTCCGTGTATTTAGTACAGGGGCTCACTATACAGATCAGACTCATAGTGATCCTCTTGTTTTCAGCTTCCCAAGCACTGGGATTGCAGGAGCACACCACCACAGCCAGTCTCAGTTGCTGTCTCAGTGAGCACTGGTGGCAGGGCCAGCAAGATAGGAGGGGGATTGAACCCCCAGCCCCCACATCTGTTTAATCAGGCTCTTCAATTCGTTGAGCTATCTGGCTGGCCCTTAAGTGTCACTTTCTTGATCTTTGTTCCTACATTTTCTCCACAACTACAGGACCTAATACAGAGCAGCCCACAGGCTGGCACCAATAAGGCTGCTGGAATTCAAATAAGTAGGGAGCTGCCTGATGATGTGGAGTACTCTTCCTGTCTCTGCAGTTCTCTGCTGCATACTTTTAATATCAATATGAGTTAGGACCTATTGCCCCACAGAGTGGAGGTGGCCCCAATCAGGACCCTCTACACAGTGCTCGGGGCTTCCTTGGCCTGGATGCTAGGGATACAGTCTGCATCACAGTGCATTTCCTCCCAAGAGCTGCCCAGCTGCTCTCACTGGCTGCCATCACTCTTCTGTCATGAGGAACAGGACCTCTGCACTGGCCCAGGTGCACAGGCTTCAATAAGTGCACAGAGCAGACCTTCTGTGACAACTGTGGCATGCCTCAGACAGTAATGGCACATTCCCCCGAGACTCATGATGAACAGCTTGCTGTCGGCTCCTCCAGCTGCATGAACACATCTCAATCCAGGAATGAGAGGGAACTGCTCTACATTTTCAAAACAAAAAGTTTAAAAATAACTTTTGTTGGTAAAGGTCACAAGGACCTAGATTCCATGATGAGCACAAGAAAGAAAGAAAGAAAGAGAGAGAGAGAGAGAGAGAGAAAGAGAAAGAAAGAAAGAAAGAAAGAAAGAAAGAAAGAAAGAAAGAAAGAAAGAAAGAAAGAAAGAAAGAAAGATTTAACATGTTCTAGGCTTTTTCAGAGAATAAATATTTCCTAGAACCAAATTTGTCCTCCCTTTTTTTTTTTTTTTTCATGATTTAATATTTTTATTGTTTAAATTTTACAATGGTTATATTATATATTTTTATCATCTGTCCTCCCTTTTCAACTTTGGACATTCACTGTCCTCCCTGTCTCTGATGCAGTTTCTTTCTGCCTCACCCTGTTGTGCCTCTCTGGGGTCCCAGCCCCCAGCCTCAGTAAGCTCCTCCACAAATACCCTCCCCATAGTGACCTCTGCCCTCTGACCCATGGACTCAGCCTCAAATGGCCCATTCCACCATCAAAACACAGACTGAATAGAATCCTCCTTGAATAACTGCAGGGCTTTATGTGCTCTGGAAGGGATGAAGGAGCGTGCAAAGGATTCTGTTCTTCATATAAGTGGCAGGCTCTTCACTTGCTCAGAATTGATAAGGTGCTGCCCTCCAGGGACGCCCGTCCCCCTTCAGAGCTGAGTACTGAATTCAGAATGTCACCTGTGGCTGGTGAGGTCCCAGCACTAGGCTTGAGCTCCACCTTAATATTTCTTTTTTTAAAAAGTTGTATAAAGTTGAAAATTATAACACCTTTAAACATTTTCTTTGAGAATCCTGCATAGAAGCATTATTATGCGAACAGCCAACAGAAGGAAAATGACCAAGCTGGTAATTGTAACTCCTCCACAAGCTCTCAATCTAAATCATACTACCAAGTAAACATGGAGAAATAAATCCCTTTTTCAGTACAAAGAATTAAACCCAGGGCCTTGGATATGCTGGGCAGATACTCTATCACTATATCCTAACAATAATTCCAGTAAAATCAGTCAGTAAACCATCAAAAACCTCAAGAATGCAAATTACCCAAGAAGACCATTCTATTATTTTTTTTAATTTAATTTTATTTATTTTTTCCTTGTTTCAGAACCTTTGTTTGTTTATTCACTCATTTTTATGGCCGGCTCAGCCCACCCTGAGGGTAGAGTTGGTGCAGCATGTGGTGCTGGGGATAGAACTGTGGTCCCTGAAGCCGCCCAAACTTTCCCAAGCAGGTGCTTTAGACCACTGAGCCATCCCGCCGGGCCCCAAAAAGACCATTTTAAATATAAAGTAGTTTTATATACTTATCAATAATGATGAATTTTACCTTTCAAGTTGTCTTGACACATCAGCTAATAAAATCAAGATGGTAACATTACCAATATTAATCAAAGTTAAAACTTTATATACTTATCTTTTGTTCATTTAATTTTAATTTGTTTTTATAATATTCATCACATATTCAGCACTTTAAGACCTGAACATCATGAATGAATTAGTTAATATACATACATTAGACATTTTTCACTGAGAGTGGTATGTTATCAAAAGACATTGTTGGACCTTGTGGCACATTGGCACATGCCTATAATTTCAGCAATCAGGAGGCTGAGGCAGGAGGATCACTGCCTTGTTTACAAAGTGAGTTCAAGGCCAACCTGAACTGTATAGTGAAACCATATATATGCAGAGCACAGCTTCAAACCATGGAAAATCTAACTTTGGTACTTCAGTTATTAAAGATGGAAATTCTCACTTCCTGGGCCTTTCCTCTATGCATGCTTACTGTTTCTTGAAAATCTGTGCCAGGAAGCTACTGTAAATATCAAAGTGACTAACAATTTTTAGAGGTTCAAGATCCAGTTTTAACAGTAGAAAAGAAAACTATATCCTGGCTTTCTTCCTTCTTAACCTATGTATATGACTTACATGTAAGTGACCTAATAGAAGCATTGAGTGTGTTAGCAGCAGCCTATATGGCCCCCTTTTCTTCTCCTACCAGGAATACCCTCAAGAAGTCACTAAGGGCTGGGGAGATAGCTCTGCAGTCTAAGCGCCTACCTGGAAGACACAAAAATCTGAGTTAGATCCCCCAATACCACATGCCATGCTGGCCCCAGCACCCCAGGTGTACTGAGCCAGCCCTGAAGCTAGGTGTGGTGGGGCACACCTATAATCCTAGCACTGCGGAGGCTGAGACAGAAGGATCACTATGGGTTTGTTGCGTAGCAAGACTCTGTATCTAATAAATAAATATTAAAAAGAGAAGTTACTATATATGTTGCCTGTCATTAGAAAGAAGAGCTGAACACCATGTGAGCTAAAGGAGAAGTCTGCATACTTGCCAGGTGTGATGGACTTGTGCATGGGAGAAATACAGGTAGAGTCTAGGTCAAACACTCAGCTAGGGCTTTAGTAGGCTCTAAGGCCTGGGGGAAGCATCTGGCCCTCTCTCTGACTATTCTGGGCATAAGCTTCTATTAAGCTACAAAACATGATTTTTGACTAGCTTGTAAATAGTGTGTTGTATATGTTTCTTCATTGATTTAATTTCTTTTCTTTTTAAAAGAGAATCCAAAATGGTAAAAAAGAAAGAACATTAGAAACAATACGGAATTTCACCAAAGTAATAGAAATTTGATAATGGTTGATATATTACATAATATTATCTTTATATTAGTTATTCAGAGTACCAGATATTAGAATTTTACTTTTTCATTTTTAACTACTGTATATTATAGCATAGGGCATGATAGTGCACACCTGTAATCACAGCACTTGGGGAAGCTGAGGCAGGAGGATCACTGTGAGTTCAAGGCCAGCTTGGGCTTCATAGTGCGTTTGGAGCTAGCCTGAACTACATAGCACGACCCTGCCTCAAAAAACCAAAATAATAATAATTTCAATTTTTAAAAAAATTACAGTGTAATAACTAAAATTATTTTTTTAAGACAAGATCTCATGTAATGCAGGCTGGCCTTGAGCTCATTTTGTAACCCAAGCTGGCTTCAAATTCAGTGATCCTCCAGCCTCAGCTTCCCAAATGCTAGGTTTATGGGCATGCAACACCACACCCAGCTCTCTGTTGATTTCAAAATACAAAATTATCATATATTTATTTGTCTATGGCAAATAAAGCGTCAGAGCTTTGTCCTTGGAGTATCTGGGAGGCCCGAAACTACCCAGCACCTTCCTAATCCCTTGGCCTGTGGCTTTGGTTAGATTCTGCTGGAAATGAGTTCCGATCAGTGGTGCTCAACCTTTCTAATGCCGTGACCCCGCAATACAGTTCCTCATGTTGCAGTGACCCCAAACCAAAAAATAATTTTGGTGGATACTTCAAAACTGTAATTTTGCTACAGTTACGATTTCTGATGGCGTTAGGCGACCCCTGTGTTTTGGTCATTTGACCCCCACTGGGGTGGCAACCCCCAGGTTGAGAACCACTGGTGGACAAACTTCAATTGTTGCCTTTCTTTCTTTCTTTCTTTCTTTCTTTCTTTCTTTCTTTCTTTCTTTCTTTCTTTCTTTCTTTCTTTTCTTTCTTTCTTTCTTTCTTTCTTTCCTTCTTTCTTTCTTTTGGGTTGAGCCCAAAGCCTTCACACTGAGCTCCATGCCAGCACCCACTTCTTATTTTGGAGACAAGGTTTTGAGCTGCCTAGGCTGGGTGGAAAGTCACAGTGCTGCCTCAGCCTCCTCAGCTGTGTTTTGTTTTCTGTGTTGTGAGTCTTCTTAGTATGCTAGTGATTTCTCTTTGGGGACTATTTCTTCTAAACTGGAAATTCAGATGATTGTAGGCCTTTGTCCTTTCCTAAATTAAACATTTAGATCCTCCTCTAAGTGTTACTTTATGCTGCATCCTAAAATAGTATGTCATGTTTTGATTTTTATTTTCACACAGGATAAAATATTTCCAAATTTCCCTTTGATTTTTTTCTTCTAATTATGCTAATTTAAGATGTGTGATACCTAGTTTCAAAATATTTGGGGATTTCCCAGATCTCTTTATCTTGTGGAATCCAAAAAGCGGTTGAGCTCCTTTGGCTACAGCTGTGGTTCGTAGCCAGGTTTCAGTGGGTTTTCTCTACAGGTGATTGTGCCTGGCTGTACAAGTTGCACAACCGCTATAACCTCCCTGTAATGTTAAATTGCAGAGGTGCTGAAAAGGGCATCATATGACTGGTCTTCAGGAGATTCTAACATTTCACTCTCTGGCATGAGAGTAGCTATAGGTTTTGAGCACTCCCCTTAACAAATTAAACAGGCTTATCATGAGCATAAATTGGAAATTTGGATTGTTTTCTAAATCAACTGCTGTATCAGTATAATATTTTCTCTTTTAGTCTGCAATGTGATAAACTACTTTAAAGATTTTCTAACACTGAATCAGTTTTGAAGGTCTCACGCAGTTTATTTTTTAAATACAGTTCTGAGTGTATTTTTGCTTGCTTTATTTTTGTATTTTGATAGTGATTTTTGTGTACCTGAAACTTTAAGCAAACATAATAAAGTGAGAATCAAACTATAGTTTATATTGTTTCTTACATCACTTATTAAATAATTTGTGCATTTCTTATTGGTATATGTTCAAAATAATTTTTGAACTTTATTTTTTTTTTCTTTGGTTTTTTTTTTAAATTTATTTTTACTTATTTATATTATGGCCGGCTCAGCCTGCCCTGGGGGTGGTGCTGGCACAACATGTGGTGCTGGGGATTGAACCTTGGTCCCTGCTGCGGCCTAAGTGTGCCTAAGCATTCCTAAGCAGGCTCTTTAGACCACTGAGCCATCCTGTCAGCCCAATTTTTGAACTTTAAAAAGTAATTATCTTATGTTTTTATTTTTATTTTGTTCATTTGGTGCTGCATATTGACCCTGAGGCTTCTACCCATGCTACTTGACTATTCTGTCATTGAATTAGCCCAGCCTGATAGGTTGGGTTTAGTAAGTGGATTTTCATTTTATTGACCAATTTTGAAAGTATTCAGAATACAAATAAGTTGGTTTAAAATAAATAATTAATTAAATACATAGGCTTTTTAATCCAATGAAACTATTAAGATATACCTCTATAGGAAAACTTAAAAATATCATTCTCATGAACCAGGACTATTTTTACTCAATCAATAATAACCATGGGTAATTATAAGGGAGCTCTGCCTATCTTTATAATGGTAGTTACTACCGTTTATCACCAGAATTCATGTTAATTACAAGAAAAGAAACAGGGCTGGCCAGATACCTCAGTGGACTGAAATGCTTGCTTAGGCAGAGTACAGCAGCAGCAGCAGCTGAGGTTTAATATCCAGGCCTGTCATGCCAGCCCTGCCCTGGGCACCCTGAGATGGCAATGGAGACTGGGCATGCTGGCATGGGCCTATAATTCCAGTGCTTGGGAGGTTGAAAACAGAAGAATCAGTATGAGTCCGATCTACATAGTGAGGTCCTGTAGATCCCATACTAAATACAGAAAGAGAAAGAAAGAAAGAAAGAAAGAAAGAAAGAAAGAAAGAAAGAAAGAAAGAAAGAAGGAAGGAAGGAAGGAAGGAAGGAAGGAAAGAAAGAAAGAAAGAAAGAAAGAAAGAAAGAAAGAAAGAAAGAAAGAAAGAAAGAACGAAAGAAAGAAAACAAATCTAAACTTGTCCACCTAAACCAATGGTTCTCAACTTTTCTAATGCTGTGACCCTGCAATACAGTTCCTCATGTTTCGGTGACTCCAAACCAAAAAATAATTTTGGTGGCTACTTCAAAACTGTAATTACAAATAAATAACATTTTCCAATGGCTTTAGACGACCCCTGTGTTTTGGTCCTTCAACCCCCGCCGGGGTCGCGACCCACAGGTTGAGAACCGCTGACCTAAACAATAGCTGAGGTTGGAACCCAGTTCCAGCAGAAGCTAACCAAAGCCACAGGCAGAGGGATCAGGAAGGTGCTGGGTAGTTTCAGGCCTCCCAGATACTCCAAGGACAAAACTCTGATGCTTCAGAGCAAGCAGACTGGCCAATACCAGAGCTAGGCTACACTGATGTGTGCTTGCATATGTGTGTGTGTGTGTGTGTGTGTGTGTGTGTGTGTGTGTGTGTGTATACAGATGTACCCTCTGGGATATGGAGTATTAATATACTGGAGACATGGATGCAAGCCTGCTCCATATGCATGGTATCTCCTATGCCTGAGGTTCTCAGCCATACCTGGGAGATGTTTCCATGTCAGTATATATGTGTGAATCCAGCAACATCCCCATAACTGCTGCTTCATGGAATGCCATTGTATGCAAGCCCCACAACGGGCAGTGAAGTTGTCACTAACTTATCATTACCAAATTGCAATATATCTTTCAGGGCAATGCCTTTTAAAGATAGTCAGTGGATGTGAGGGTCTCTACAAAGTGATCACCATCTCACTGAAGTCTTACCTTCTAGTCAAGGGGTCTTCCCCAAATATCAACCTCTAGTCAAATTTGCCTAACAGGATTTTCTAGCCCCAAACCTTTGGTGCATGACCCACTTCTCTTCTCCGCATCTCCCTAAATGTGGTCTATCATAGAAGGTCGTCATGGGTTCCCACTGCTCTGCAAAAGTTTCCCTCTTCCCTGGTCTCCTAGCCTACGATCGGATTGGATGGGGTGCATTCAGGGAGGTGCAGCTGTAGACTCCCAGCCTATGATAACCTGTTTTGCCAAATAGCATTGTATTTTTTTGTTGTTGTTATTGTTGTTGTTTTTGTCTTTTTGAGACAGGGTCTTGTTATGCAGTTGAGGCTGGCCTTGAGCACACTTTTGTAGCCCAGGCTGGTCTCGAACTCACACTGATCCTCCTGCCTCAGCCTCCCAAGTCCTGGGATTACAGGTGTGCACCACCACGCCCAGCTCAACATTGTATTCTATACCACTCATTGAATATTTTTCCACTTCCTCGTATTAATAATAATGTTTCAGGAGGTTAACAATCCTGGTGTTTAAAATCAGTGAAAATTCACTGGTTGGTTTGCTTGTTTACTTGCTTTTTGGTCTTTCCAGACCAGGTCTTACTGTGTAGCCCAGGACAGGCCCAAACTTCAACTCCTCCTGCCTCAGCCTCACCAGTACTGGTATTACAGGTAAGCACCCCTGAGCCTGGCTTTCTATTGCTTTTTTTTTTTTTTTTAAGTTCTTTTTTTAAAATTATTTTTATTTATTTTTTTTTTTCTTGTTTCACAACCTTTGCTTATTTATTCACTCATTTTTATGGCCGGCTCCGCCCGCCCTGAGGGCAGGGCTGGCGCAGCATGTGGTGCCGGGGATTGAACTGCGGTCCCTGCAGCCGCCTAAGCTTTCCTAAGCAGGAGCTTTAGACCACTGAGCCATCCTGCCAAGCCCTCTATTGCTTTTCAACTGAACACTCCAGCTCTACTTTCTTGCCTCTCACAGCTTCTCTTCCTCCAAAGTCAGACAAGTCCATCCCCATTGTTCCTTTGCTTACATACTGATAATGATGATGTCACTCTCAGCAACTCCCTCATGAGTGACATCAGGAACAAGTAGTCACAACAAAGATTGTCTTACAAGGTGACTTCCATCTTAGGCCTATTCCCCCAGCCCCTTTCCCACTCCTTTATCCAGTGGATCGCCTTCTCTACCCACCTGTGAGCCTGTTAGGACAAGAGTATAGAGATTTATTGGTTCTTATAGAGATGTCTTCACAGATGTCACACTGGCTGTGGGTCAAGACAACCTTCCTCTCCTCACCCACCCTTAGCCTTCTCCTCTTCTACCACCCAGACGTCTTCCCAGGAAATCATACAGCTAAATTCACACTTCGTCCCCTAGGTACACAGCTGCAAAGCATTTCCACACTCACTTCATCACCATCAAATACAAAGATCAACAAATCCACCCAAATTCATTGACAGTGACATGACCAGGCCCTAAATTCTAACCAATGCATTTGGAGACATTCTGCTTGAGCCCCTGCTGGGCCAACCCATATGCAGCTCTGACACTTACCCTTTGTGCTAAAAGCCCAGAGCCCTTTCCTTCTGCTGGCTGGGCACCTGGGAAGCCTCACACTAAGGAAAAAAGCTTCCTATTGGTCTGGGTTCTGAGTGCGAAGATGACCCACTGCTACCTGCTCACCACCCCACCGTGTAGTTCTGTTTAAAACAAAATATTCCTCTCATGCATGAGTCTTCACAAATTTGGGATCTGCTCTGCTCCTTCCTTTTACAGTAACCTACCCAAGTACTAAACTTTAAAGTCTGCCTAAGCTTTTCTAGTAACCCACAAAGTATCTACTGTAAGTATAGCACATATAGGTGGCCCTCAACAAGCAACCCTTGTTGATCACTGATCAGTAGTTCCGATGGACAAATGCATTCCCAGTAAGCCTTTCCTGCAGGATCCCTTTCTCTTTCCCACCGTGAGTTCCAATGCCGCAACCACAGAGCCCCACTGCCAGCCTCTCTTCGGGGTCTACGGAAGGCTATGGAACTCTCTGTTCCTTCATTTTCTCCACTGGAGGATAAGATCTTTTTTTACTTATGTAAACCACAGAATATATTCAATTTAAATTAAACATAAAACTAGAATAATGTTTGATCCTTATCAAGTAGCAATTACATTGTTTAAGAAAAAAGGGACAGTACATTTCTGCCTACAATCTGGCAATCCAGCATTTGGATTTCCAGTCATTTCCAGTTTGATGAGGGGACAGGTCCTATAATCACTGTCAATACACATGGCTTGAGAGACCTGAGGAAGATGAAGACCATACTTAACACAAAATAATTCTTCAGGAAGAAGAGAAAAACCCTTCCTCCCAAGGTATGAGAATGAAAGTGTGAGGAGCAGAAAGCAGGTGACTTGCGTGACTGATGTGTTTTGTTAGATAGACAGTAAACATTGTTGGCTCTTGTTCATTCCAAGCTGCTGTTGGTGCTGCCTATATGAATAGCAATGGCAAAAGCTCCCTACACACTCCTCAGAAGTAGTGTTCTTAGGTATTTCTTTGTTTTTGGTTGGGGAGGGCATGACTTCTTTCCTAAGTAAAGAAAGTCAACTTTTTTAAGACACAGTTACTCAGCTGTGAGTGCTGGCCTCTGTATTCTCCTTGGGCTGTACAGAGGGCAAAGTCCTTTGTAGTGAGGCCTTCCTCACTATGGAAAACTTCTTGTTGTTTGGTCTGCAAAGACAGAAGGTCACTTGCCCCAATTCCATTCACCAGGGTAGCAAGGGTCATGGGCTGGAAAGAAGTTATCTTCACAATGTGGTACTTTTTGTGTCATTGTCCATAGCCAGCAGAATATGACCAGGCATGTCTTTGCTTGCTGACTCTGAGTTCATTTCAGGAAAGATGTTGCAAAGTGGCTCTGAAACCCTAGAATCAGTGTCATTAAACATTGCAATTTATTTACTAAATATGGCAGGTTATACATCTGCCATTATTTTGGAAGCTGTCAGGACTGCACTGTGAGGCTGCCATCTCCATTAGGGTGAGAGCTGGGAGGATGAGAGGGTGAAGGCACACTGGGTCTGTGCCAAGCCTGTGGCACTGGCCTGGGTCTCAGCAGTATGTGCAGTCTCAGGATACATTACTGCCTGGCAGGCTGAGGTTCTATTTTCCCACAGTTCCTGAGGGAATTGGAATCTGGGGAGGGGTAGGAATCTGGGGAGGGGTATGAAATGACTGCCTAAGTCCTTGTTCACCCGGCAGAGTACCAGAGGAGGGACTGTGCTGGCTCTTCAGCCTGCTGTGCCCCTGTGGCGTGGCCTGGCTTGGGGGCTGTAGTGGTGGGTGACCTGGGGCTTGGCTTGCATCAGGGTCTTCTTGGTGGGCTGAGCCAACCAAGAGATGATAGAAGTCGGTACCTGACCAGCCTGGTTCTGGCCAGTGATCATCTGACCGCTGCTTCTCCCTGATGAGAGACATGGAGGCCTTAGATTTTAGAGGACTGCTGTCACCTGTCCTCAGCACTTGCTCCTGTATGCCTGTAAAGGAGGAGGCAGTCCCACCCTATGAGCTGTGTTCAACCTGAAAATGTCCCCACACCACAAGAAAAAGGTTCATGGGAAAATGAAATTAGAGGATCAAACATAAAGAGCAAGGAAGTAGAGGAAGCCATGGGAAGCTGGGGATGTGACTCAGTGGCTCAGTCACTGATGTGACTCAGCAGTGGCCAGCATGCAGAAGACCCAGACTCCCACCCTGCTATCCAAAAAAGATTACAGAGAGGACAAAGGGAGATGCAGGGAGAGGAAAGGAGGGAGGAAGAGAAGGAGAAGGATGGGGCTGGAGAGACAGTTCGGTAGTCTACGCTCCTGCCTGGCAAGGGCAAGAACCAGGGATTGATCCCCAGTACCACATGCTGTGCAGGTCTTGCACCATGCCAGCCACCAAAACCAGGCATGGTGGCATATGCATGTAATCCTAGTGTTGAGGAGGCCAAGACAGGAAGATCACTATGAATCTAAGTGTGTAGTGAGCCCCTGTACCAAATTAATTAATTAATTAATTAAAAAAACAAGTTTAGGGCCGGCCAGATAGCTCAGGGGACTAAAGCGCCTGTTTAGGCAGAGTGCAGTGGCTGAGGTTTGATCCCTGGTGTGCCATGCTGGCCCCGCCCCCGGGGCAGGCTGAGAGGGTGATTGAGACTGGGCGTGGTGGCATGCAATCCCAGCGCTTGGTAGGCTGAAAGCAGGAGAATCACTGTAAGTCCAATCTACGTAGTGAGACCCTTTAGATCCCTTATACCCTGTTCCAAATACATAAGAAAAAAAACTAAAGAGAAGAGAGAAGAAGGAAGGAAGGAAGGAAAGAAAGAAAGAAAGAAAGAAAGAAAGAAAGAAAGAAAGAGGGAAGGGAAGGAGGAAGGGTGGAAGCAAGCAAGCAAGAAAGAAAAGCACTATCCCAATGGGACAGAAAATGAAAGTGAAAACCTAGGTGACAGTCTAGTGATTTCCTGCATCTGTATGGCACCGCAGTAGCAGATGAACAGCCTGATTTCCAGCAGCCACTGAGCTCCTGAGCACCCCAGGACTTTTTGACCACCTTCTCCACAAAGATATATGGACATGCAGTCATGTTACCTATTCTAGAATCACCTCTTAAACCCAGTATTACAGCTTTTTCAAGTCAAAGTTAAGTGGGGCCAAGGTGAATGGAAATTGAAGTGTGCTAGGACCACCATTCCAGGCAATGTGCCTTCTGCCACTGAACAGGAAGGAAGACTGTCAAGGGGACTCAGGGGCAGACAACTAGGCCCAGGTGAAGCATCACAGCAACAGCACAGGGGCAGGAACTGTTAGGTCCTGGAGACGTCGGGAGAAGGATGAGCCAAGAGTAGGTGCCTCAAAGTGTTACAGAGCTCTTTTATTATAAAGGTGTTATAGCGCTTTTTCTGGCTACGCCGGCGTAGGGTCACCCCCCCCCCCACGAGAGAGACCCCCGAGCCGTGGTGCGTCCGGGTTTTTATAGGCTGTCTATGCTAATGAGGGATTCAGCAAGCAGGTTTCACAGAAGCCAATAGCGTACGTTATTCGGGGGATTGGGGAAGGTGATTGGGGTGTTTCGGGATGGTGCCGGTCCTGCGGGCAGCTAATGGAAAGTGAGCCCTCGGGCAGCTAACGGGGAAGTGAGCCCACGGGAAGCTAATGGGAAAGCGGTGACTTTATTCTTGACCAGGAAACCAAAGGGGGAAATTGGAACCTAAAGGTCTCAGAAAATAGAAAACTTAAGGAAACAAGAACTCACTTGGGTCTTATCAGGAACTAAGCAGACAAGCACTAGTCATCCATAACTATGCACGTATATATAGATATATATATAGATATATATGTATATAGATATAGATATAGATATATGTATATCACTCCTAACAGAACCACCTGACAGACACTGAGATGAGACGCAGCTGTGAGGGAAACTGTGCTCACCCTGGTGTGCCCTGCATCTATCTCATCATCCAGTCTCTCGTCCTGCCAAGGCCTTGCCTTCAAGCCCAGCACCCCTCTTCTGTGACCAGCCCAGGAGAGCTGAAGGACACATATGTTGTAACCAAAACTCTATAAAAAAAAATTTTTTTTTAGCCTTCAACAGCTATAAAGTAGAAATTATAAGTAGGATTTCAGGCCCTTCGTAGATATTGAAAAGATGTGGGGAGCTGGGGAGATAGCTCTGAGGCACAAGTGCCTGCTGGGCAAGTGCAAGGTCGTGAGTTTGAACCCCGGTCCCACAAAAAAAAAAAAAAAAAAAGATGTGGGCACCAATTGCATCCTGCCCAAGTGGTATCACACAGACACTAACAATATCCATTTAATATTTCTGAGTTGACCACAGTGGTGGGTAACTAAAGCCAAGAACATGAATCTCCATAGCAACTCGTAGTCCTGATTCTACAACTTTCTGTCGCTCTAGCACTGGAAGTTCTGTAATTGTTATATAGGAAAAAGAAACTTCCAACCTGAAAGATATCTGGAAGGAGTTCATTCATGTTCTCTAAAATTGAAGAACGTATTGTAGGAACAACAGAGGTTAAGAGCAAATATATTTATTAAGGGAAAGAAACTTGCCTAAGACACAGACAGAAGGAGACCCCAGCCAAGAACTCTTTCTTTTTTAGGGATTTTTATAGAGAAAAAACCATGAGGTGTGGCAAGTCTAAGATGAGAAACCTGGGAACTCATAAGGTGGGCACTGGGTGAGACAAAGCTATGGCCAGCCAATAAGATTACAAGCATAATTGCTCAGATAAAATTGATTACATCTGGATCAAATGGGGAAGCAAGTCACATAGCAAGCAGGCATGAATACAGAACAGGGGCTTTCCTATAGGGCATTGGATTAGTGACTCTTCCTGGATTTTTCAAGGTGATTGGTACCTATTTAGAATATCAATCCCTGATGTCTACCCCCAGGGAGGTATGTGGGTGCATTTATTTAACCTTTTGTCTTGAGGTCTGGCCCTTAGCAAGAGTGTCTGTCTCTCCCACAGTTGCCGGTTATCTTGTTTTCCACACTGACTCCTGGGGGCCTAGCCCTGTCTGACTGCCTATAATACTCTCATCTAACTCAGCTGCCTACAGCAATTGTGGAGCATTAACCCAAGAAGTGCAGCTGTTATTCCTTCTCTTCCAACCCACACCTGCCCCTATATCACCGCTGGTGTTGGAGGCTCTGTGTAAAGACTCCCCAGGGGACACTGTTAAGTGTCTGAACTCCAGGAAAGCCCAAGTGATTTGTGTAAATAGCTCCCACTTTCTTACCCCGATTAGCCCATGCCTGCAGGTATTCCAGCTTGACAAAGCCAGATGCCCGTCAGCTTTCTGGCCTCTTCCACATTCTCCATGAGACTGCATCAAGAGGAACACTAGTTACCAATCTTCTCCATGAAATACAGTAGTCTCCCTTATCCATGAGCACTTCTTTCTAACATTCCTGTTGGATGCCTGAGACCTCACAGATAATGTTAACCCTATATACATTACATAACCATCTGTGGTTAAGTGAAATTTAATTTTAATTTAAAGTTCATTTTAAGCTGGGCCTGGTGGCGCACGCCTGTAATCCCAGCACTCGGGAGGCTGAGGCAGGAGGATCAGTGCGAGTTCAAGACCAGCCTGTACTACAAAAGTGAGCTCAAGGCAGCCTGAACTGCATAGCAAGACTCTGTCTCAAAAAGACAAAAAAATAAAAAATAAAATAAAAAATAAAAAAATAAATAAAGTTCATTTTAAATTTCACTGTACCATACATATTTATAACAAGATATTAACAATAACAGGCTAGGTTTTATCAAGTTCACAATTCTATTTTTTTCTCTCCTTATTAAGCTGAGAACTAAAATCTTTTCTTAAAGGAAGAACACTTTATAACTTTTCTTTTACATATCCAAATTGTTAGCAGTGTTATTTTTGTGTTTGGGGGCCTTATTAAGTAAAGTAATGGTCGCTTGATTTCTAATATTGCAAAACCATGACAGTCAATCTGATAATTAAGAAGGTTACTAAGTGGCTAAGAGGTAGGCAGCATACGCAGCACAGACACCCAGGGTGAAGGGTGATTCTTATCCTAGGAGGCAGAGATGGAACACCATAAGATTTCATCCTGATGGGGCCCGGCAGGCTGGCTCAGTGGTCTAAAGCACCTGCTCAGGAAAACTTAGGCGGCTGCAGGGACCGCGGTTCGATCCCTAGCACCACATGCTGTGCCAGCCCTGCCCTCAGGGCAGACTGAGCCAGCCATAAAAATAAATAAACAAACAAGCAAAAGTTCTGAAACAAGAAAAAAAATTAAAAATAAAATAAAATTTCATTCTGCTGTTCAGAACCGTGGGAAATGGGAAAACCTAAGAATTGTCTATTTACTAATTTCCATTTATTTAATTTTCCACTTAATATTTCTTATTTCCCCCTTTTCCTGTTTTATAATTAAGTTTGTTGATACATTTAAGGTATGTATAATAGTCATATCCATCAAAGGAATTTGTACTCCATAGGCTATAACTTGACTCTTTTTTTCACCTTTGACCTACCTTCCCTTCAACTGTTCTTTCGCTCAATATTTACAAAAGCTTTTTCCGTTTTTTCCTTCTTTTCTTAAGTTTTTTCTTTTTATTTATTTCCTTTCTCCTTCCCACCTTTCTAGTTTCTCTTCCCATTTGGATATTTTTTCCTATTTTACAATATTAATTATATATTTTGTTCCTTATTTACACTTTCAGTTTCTCATAACAGAGAAACATCCACTTAATATTTCACAGTTGACCACAGCGATAGGTAACTGAAGCCACAGACATGAAACCACGGAGGGGTGTGCTTTGAGATGCATTCACTGTGCAGTCCACAGGGTTCTCACAAGCATCCTGTGCTAGAGTGGAAGGGTGGTGCTATTGCACCAGTAAAGAAGGTCTTGGCAGAAGAGCCAGACTTTCCAGCTTCTCACCAGAGTACTCTTGACTATCCTGAACTGTCCCTCTGGCAAGGACACCTGCTCCAGACAACTGTTTCTAACTGAATAATACAGAGGCCTGGCAAGAGAGTGATTCTTAGGATCCTACCCTTTAGGTAGAAAGGACAACTGACCCTAGGGCCAAGGGAGGAAGACATCTGCTTAGTCTTCCTCACTCCTGCTTCCTGGGAGATGTCAGGCCCCATGAGCAGGAGTCCCAGGTATCACTTCAGCACATACAGTGTGTGGTGTGGTCCCAACACTGAAGGTCAATGTAAGTAAATGAATCACTTCACCTACTAGAAAACAGAATCTATCAGTTTTATTGTTTTTCAAATCCATTTATATATTTCTTACCAGAAGTAAGCCTTAGAACAAATGAGCACAGAAAAATACACAAGTAGCAACTTGGTCAGCTAAATACTAACCAAAATGAATGTGCATCACCATACAAATAGAACAAAAAATTATTACTAATAAAAGTATAAAGACATTATCCTATAAGAGGAAATTCCATCTCAAGGAACCATAACAACAAAATATATTGAATTATAGAACATGTAAACTATAAAAGAAACACAGGCATACATTAAAAGAAAACAAATATAAATTCACAATTATTATGGTAGATTTTAAGACTTTAGTAGTATAATCTAGGGCCTTCATCCTAACTCTTTTAAGTCCCTAAGTTGCCCAAGTTAGACTCAGACTTTCCATCTTCCTAACTCAGCCTCTCAGAGTGCTTTTATAATACTGAGATTATAACATCATGCTTTTAAAACTCTTCCAGAGCTGGGGATATTGCTCAGTGGCACAACATCTGCATGGCAATCTCAAAGTCCTAAGTTGTAGGCAGTTGAGTTAGAAATACTGTAGGCAATCAGATGGAGCCAGGCTATCAAAAGAGACAGCACAGAAGACAAGAGCCTTGCAACTGGGAGAGAGATGGATGCTCCTGCTGTGGGCCAGACCTCAAGACCAAAGATCAAACAAATGCTGACCTCCCTAAAGATAAGCATCTTGGATTGATCATTACCTCAAGGAAGCCAGGAAGAGTCACTAATCCAACGTACTAGCTACTGGATAAACTCCTGTTCTATATTTGTGCCTGCTTGTTACTGACTCACTTCCCCATTTGGTCCTGGATTTAATCAATTTTCCCCGAGCAATGGTGCTTGTAACCATATTGCTTGACCATAGTTTTGTCCCCCCTCATGCACACCTGAGCAAGTTCCCATGGTCTCCACCTTAGACCCTCCTCACTACATGATTTTACTCTATGAAAGTCTCTAGAAATGGCAGATTCCTGGAGTAACCTCTTTGGGTCTCCCCTTCTATCCCTGTCTTGGATAAAAGCTTTCTTTCCCCAATAAATAGTCTGCTGTGTTTTTGTTTAATTTTATGTAGTTGATACAGAGTCTCACTACACAGCTCAGATTCATAGTGATCCTCCTATTTTGGCCATCCTCCAGCACTGGAATTATAGGTGTATGCCACCATGCCAGTTCTTGGTGGCTGGCTGAGTGTGCCAGGGTCAAACTCAGGTCCTTGCACTTGCCCAGGCAGGTGCTTAGACCACTGAGCTATCTCCATGGCCCAAATATTCTGTTCTTAGCCTCCATTTGTTCCTAAAATTCATGCTTCAGTTTTAGAGAACACAAATTCATCCCAGGTACCTTTCATGTTGGGAGTTTCATTCCCCTGTGTCATTTGGAGGTCATCCACTGAGTTCATTTTTCCCATATATCACTTAGAGGTCATACGCTGAGATCATTGGACAGAGGTATGAGTAGACTCTGGATTGGGACTTGTTAGGTAAATTTTCATACTCCAAATGTTGATATGTCTTTGCTCATTGCTTATAATCGTTTATGCCTTAATTCATACAGTTTTGTTTCATCCAGTTCTGTTAAAATTGCTTAGAATTGTTTATGCTTTTTCTCCTTATGGTTTTATTAAAATGTTAGTAAATCTAAGTTAAAACATGGATATATTAGAAGGTCTTTAATGGGCCATTTTATGAATGTTTTATACTTGTATGCACTGCATTTTAACAAGTTGCTTCAAGTTGCTTTAACCTTTCCTCTTCTCCTAGGTCCAGTTATCATTTAGGTGCATAAGTGCTAAGTTTTGAACCTTAAAACCTTTATTGTGAAGTACTAGGTAACCTTGTTCAGGTTTTAACTATCCTTACAGAACTTTGACAAACTGGTTACTGGTATATCTTGTTTGACTTTAAACAATAGCACTAGAGAGAGTAATTAGGATGCCTCCTGGTGAACTTTATATAAATTTCTGTAAAATGGGACTTTTTTAAAAGAATTTTTTATTTTATTTTATTTTTTTCTTGTTTCAGAACTTTTGTTTGTTTGTTTATTTATTTTTATGGCCAGCTCAGCCTTCCCTGAGGGCAGGGCTGGTGCGCCATGTGGTGCCAGGGATCGAACCGCAGTCCCTGCAGCCACCTAAGCTTCCCTAAGCAGGCACTTTAGACCACTGAGCCATCCTGCCAGGCCCCAAAATGGGACTTTTAAATCTAGTTCAGACTTAGGAAATATACAAGCCTGTATATGAAACACGGTACTCCTTTCAGCAACTAAATGACATTAGGTTGGTGATTGTTCTTAAGACTTGGAGGACAGATATCACTGGGATAGACTGGTTCTTGATCCCCCTCTACATGCTAGAGGAAATGTCAGGCCTGATCTGTTTCAGTTTCCTTTCTTGACCTTACTCCAATTTTCCTTGCCCTTTGTACTTTCCTTTTTAGAGGCATATAAAATTAGAAAAAAAACTGGACAATTTCAACCATTGGAAGCTCTTAGAAAATGAGCATTTGTTAACACTGAAGACAGGGATGTCATTTTAGAGAAAGGACACATAACCAGTCTTGCTCAGTCAAATGAGACAAAAGATCTATGCCCATCCGGGAGAATAAAGATAAAAGCCATGTTCAAGCTTAATGTTCTGAGAAGATCTCCCTTGGGAGGTTAAACCTGAGACACAGTGGAAAGAACCACCCTCTGAGTGACAACAGAAGAGGAGCTATCTCCAAAAGCAGCACATTTATGGGACCAAAACACATTTAGTCTAAGGGAGAACCTAACCTTTCCTCTTCTCCTAGGTCCAGTTATCATTTATGTGCCCAAGAACAAAGTTGTGGACCTTAAAACCTTTATTGTGAAGTGCTAGGTAATCTTGTTCAGGTTTTAACTATCCTTATAGAACTTTGACAAACGGTGGTTACTCTGTCAGCTAGTAAATGCTCATAGAGCAGCTGCCACTCTTTGAAGCAGAGGACAGGTTTCCCCAGGTTATTTTAGCAAATCCCCATTGAAGCCAATGGCTAACAAAATGTTGACCAGAGAGACATCTGGATTCCTTTCTGGAAACTGATCTCCGGTTGTGTGGGCCAATAGAAACTGAGCACACCTGAGGGGTCATGGCCAGGGCTACTCTCTGGCAGATACCCAAATCAACTCAGTGAAAATTAGCTCTTGACTATTGAAAAATCCCCACTTATCTATTGTTCTTTTATCTCTCTGTCAGTAAACTAGGAATTCTTCCTAAGCTTTTTAGTGGAACCACTTAATTAGCCACTACTTTGGAAATTAGGTCAAGGCAGTGTGCCACAGTTTACATCCCACAGCTGGGGAATGATTTACATCTGTGCCTTACATGTTAACTAAGTATGAAAGAAATTTTTGCCAGCCTTAAGTAATGTTTTTACCAATATATCAAATGTGATTGCTAGATGATAAATATAAGTTTCACCTATGAGCTTCCTAATTTAAATCTTGTCTGGTTGCTAAAAATGTCAACCTAGGTCATTAGATGGAAGAACACAAGTTTCTGGAGACTTGCTCAGGGCACAGGGTCAAATTCCTCCAGTCCATTGTTCTATCTCTAGAAGTGACCTTTGTAGCCTGAAAAGTACTCTACCACCAACTAACCTTTTTATGCAATAGTTATGCTTCCTTTGTAGATATTTCTGTCACCATACCAATTATAATTTATACTTACAAATATTCAGTAAAAGTAAGTACAAGAGTAAGATGCTTCAGGAGATAAAAATTGCATACCAGTTCAGGGGTGGATAAGCTGGTCAGATCTTGGAAGATGTTTGATCCTTATACATTGAAAAAGAACTGTTTAATATTCCATAGAGCCAAAATGGAATGCAGAGGGAAATATCAATTATGACACTTTATTTTAAAACTAGACAGATACTGTAAAAATGAAGGAAAATGGTCAGAAAAATGTCTTACAGTCAGATTTTGTTTGTTTTAAGAAATAATCATTATTATCTACATTGAATGTCTATGTGAGCTACAGGAGAACCAGGCAGTTACTATCCCAGAGCCTAAGGCTGTTCCTTCCTAATCTTTGGAACCTAAGGATAAGACAGCCTTAATCACAGTCTCACCCACCATTACTGAATATAAGGCTTCCCCCACTTGCTTTTCTGGTTAGAAGATGGGGCTCTTAGACCAACTGTAATCTAATCCTCCCAGAGCTGCATCCATCCTTAGCTGAGTTTATGCGAATTCTTCAAAGATAATATCATTTAAAGAAGGAAAATGACAATTTGGAACTTCTGACTTCATGTACCTTTTTCTCTGTGACCTACAACAGATAAAGTCAGATCTTGGAAAATATTCAGATCACCTTGATGAGTACATTGATGTCAATTTATTCAGACCTATAAGCTAGAATGGAAGGATGTGATGTTAATATTAAACCAAGCTTTGACTTCTAATGAAAGGCACACAGCATTACAAGCTGCTATTGCAGTTGGACATAGATATTATATTGTTAATTTTAAACAGCCAAAAGAGAGACAGCCAGTGCAACTACCTATTCCAACTACAGTCCAAGAAGTTCCTACCAAGTCCCCTGCTAGCCTAGTAGCCAGACTGGAGATTAGAAGAGACATTTTCTTTCAAGTGTGTTCTTGAAGATCTGAAAAGAACTAAAACCAAGCCTCCTAGTTATTTTAAAGTTTCAGCTATCATCAGGAAAAAGATGAAAACCTCTCTTCTTTCTTAGGATATTTAATAGAGGAGCTGGTAAAACATACTTCCCTAGACCCTAATACAAAAGAGGGACAGATTACTGTTACTGATAAATTCATTACTCAGTACGTTCCAGATATTATAAAAGGGATATAAAAGGTAGATATTGGTTTAGATAACTTGATATTTTAATAAAAATGGTTTGCTTAGTGTCCAGTAATTGGGATTAAGACAAAACCAGGGACAGAAACCAAAGAGATCAAAAATGGGTGCCTTTTTTTCATCTTTTTTTTATTGCATTTAATAAAAAATAACAATGTGACAGTTTTAAAACACGTTAGTAGTACATTTCTAGTATTTGATATAGTACATATTATTGTTCTCCTAGTAGAACAATACAGAGCCAATGCAGATTTGTCAGTCGTTACCCAGCTAGTGGCCCCATTTGCAAACCAGAAAGTGCTCAGTGTTTTCCAAAGGACCTACAAAAAGTTCTGACTAGTCTTTTAATAATTACAAACTTTAAAAGGTTATTACATTCCTGATCCTTCTGCTAATGTCTCAATAGCTGTCCAAGATATTTAAATAACAGACCAACTATATGCCAGACTCTGAAGCCCCCTGTATCTTGTCTTCATTAGCTTTGTGGGAAGCCATCCCTGGTTCCTCATAGTGGAAATTGTTGTTGGCTATATTCATAATTATCTTGTCGATCTTATTATTTGGTGCATGCATAATTAATTGTTTCTTTGGCTTTGTCTCCTCTAGACTAAAAGCTATAACGTCTTCCCAAGATAAAAATGCCTGGTGTCTATTGAGGACCTTTAGAGAGGACCTCTGGAGAGTATCTCTAAATGCTGGTCCACATTTATTACCCCTTTCAGCCTGAAGAAGCCAGAGCAGTCATAGCCCAATGTCCTCATAGTAGTTCTGGTTACTTCTTCAGAGTCAGGGAATGTTGTAGGCAGTTGAGTTAGGTAGAAATATTATAGGTAGTCAGAAAGGGCCAGGCCCTCAAAGGAGACAGCACAGAAGACAAAACACCTTACAACTGGGCAGGAGACAGATGCTCCCACGGTGGGCCAGACCTAAAGACCAAAGATTGAACAAATAATTACCTCTCTAAAGATAAAGCACTCAGGGTTGATCATCACCTGGAGGAAGCCAGGAAGAGTTGTTAATCCAACCGCTACAATTACCAGATAAACTCCTGTTCTATATTCATGCCCACTTGCTGTGTGAATCACTTCCCCATTTGGTTCTGGATTTAATCAATTTTACCTGAGCAATGGTGCTTGTAATCTTATTGGTTGACCATAGTTTTGTCTCACCTCATGCCCACCTAAGCAAGTTCCTATGTTCTCCTCCTTAGACCATCCTCACCTCATATTTCACTCTATAAAAGTCCTTAGAAATTGCAGATTCCTGGGGTAACCTACTTGGATCTCCCCTTCTGTCCCTCTCTTGGACAAAAGCTCTCTTTCCCCAATAAATATTCTACTCTTAACCTCTGTTTGTTCTTAAAATTCATTCTTCAGTTTTAGAGAACACAAACTCATTCCAAGTACCTTTCAGTTGGGGAGTTTCATTTTCCTCTACCTTAATTAATTATTTAATTAATTAATTTTTTGGGGGAAAACATTTCCAAATGAGACCTGAAGATCAAATGCATAATTACTTAGTAAATGAATGAAAATACCAGCCTAACCCTCTGGTTCCCTCACTCTCTCTCTCTCTCTCTCTACATATATATATATATATATTTTTTTTTTCTTGTTTCAGAACTTTTGTTTGTTTGTTTATTTATTTTTATGGCCAGCTCAGCCTGCCCTGAGGGCAGGGCTGGCACAGCATGTGGTGCCAGGGATCGAACCGCAGTCCCTGCAGCCGCCTAAGCTTTCCTAAGCAGGCACTTTAGACCACTGAGCCAGCCTGCCGGGCCTCATCCCTCACTCTATATTGAGGTACACAGAGTACTAAGGTACAGTCACAGGGTTGTTGTGGGGCCACAGATCTGGTGAAAATGGCTATGTGCACCATCTGGTCAAGCAACATGCAAGACACTAACCTGAAAGAATTCAGAGTTGACATTAGACCAGCATCTTCTTTCCATGACTTCTTCCTGAGAAACTAGGTATACAGGGGAATCAAGATGGGGTTAGAAATTCAAGAGGCAACAGCATTCTGCTTGCTTCCAGGACTTCAACAGCTGTGCAGTACCCAGCGGGGCAGAACATGAAGTCCCATCATAAGCCATCACAGTTAAGACCTTTCAGAAAGTTGAGAAAGGCATTGAGCACTGAACCCAGGGCCTCCACACTGAGCTGCGCACCTAACTCCCTTTAAAAAAAAAAAAAAAAAACACAAGGTCTTGCTAAATTGATAATTTTCAGTCTTCCTGCCTTAATCTCCCAGAGATGGGCTGATGATAGACTGAGACCTGCTGGGATTGCAGCTATACCCCACCATGCCTAACAAAATTATTTTTTTCAATTGTATGCCGTATGTCTTCAAACATCTGCAAGTTCTTTGGAGACAAATATTTAAGTCACTAGGGTGTAACCACTTAATAAAGATATGTTAGGTGTATCTTCTAGTCTGGAGTTGTTACAAAATAATTATTGACAAATTTAAGGATGCTATAAAGAAAAAGTTTAAGACTCTTTAACATAAGCTAACAGGTTGGCTAAATAGCTCAGTGGATTAAAGCACCTGCAAGCAGGTGCAGCAGGGGCTGGAGGTTCAATCCCCTGGCCTATCATGCTGGCCCCACCCCTGGGGTGTGCTGAGACAACAATTGAGAATGAGTGTGGTGGGATGCGCCTGTAATCCCAGCTCTTGGGAAGCTGTAAACGGGCATATCAATAGGAGTCCAACCTGGTAGTAAGACTCTGTAGACCCTTCCCTAAAATAAAAAATTTAAAAAGAAAACATAAGCTAATAATGGATTCAGAGACATATGCTATAAAGTTGAGCATAGAAGAAGCTTTTCAAGAATACAAGAAACTTTTTTAGAAAAATTAGTCAAAGTCTCTGCAAAAGTTAAAGAATTAATATTTCACAAATCATAATATCTAGACAAGATATCCTTACACTAGAAATCAGTAATCAAGGTTGTTAAATACTGAGACCAAGTTTAGCAAAGTTTGTTTGACCCAGAAAAAGGTTCCAGCTTCACTCCAAATGAAAGATGATTGAGAACACCCCACACTCTCACCTGTGAGGCTTCATTTATAGGAGGGGGAAAAAGAGGTCTAGTAGAGAAAAGCCTTTGATTGGCTTTAGCTCAACTTCTTCTTCTTTTTGTCATCTCAGCCTGCCCTGGGGGTGGGGCTGGTGTAGCATGGTGGTACCAGGGATTGAACCACAGTCCCTGTGTGCTTGCCTAAGTGGGAGCTTTAGACCACTAGGCTATCTCGCCAGCCCAAACTCAACTTCTCTGATAGGCTGAGATTCAGATGCTTGTTTGCAAAAGTACATTCTTAATTTGGTTTACAGGGTTTTTTTTTTTGTTTTTTTGTTTTTTAACACATCATGCAGGCGTATGACCCATGACAGAGAAAAGCTGCTATGTGCCCAATTTTATACCCCAAGTCTAAAGATAGTTTCTTCCAAACTTACTTTGATTTAGTAAAACTTTTTTTAAATATGTATGTCTAAAAGTATAAAATCACATTCCTATATACCATTGGCTAACAGAAAAAAAGTCATGAAAGTTTTGAAGTATTTCTAAATAACACAAAAATAATTGCATTCTTAAAAAAAAAATTAAAATATTTAATTTTAAAGCTAAAGCGGGCAGCTCTTAGTGGCCCTGATTAGAACTCTGAGTCATTTTCTCGAACATGAGCCACACCCCAGGCGCACCCCTTGTGGTGCAGCTTTTTCTGTTCTGCAAAGCCAAGCAAGCCCCTGAAGTCACTCGTGAAATATCCAGGCACAAGCCAGGTGTGGTGGCACATGCCTATAATCCCAGCACTTGGAAGGCTGAGGCAGGAGGATTGCTGTGAGTTCGAGGGACCAGCCTGGGCTACAAAAGTGAGTTCAAGGTCAACCTGAACTGCATAGCAAGACCCTGTCTCAAAAAGACAAAAAAAAAAATCCAGGCACAGAATCTGCACCTCGCACTCATTCCTCAGTGCCTGGTGGCACTTGCACTACACTGAGTTCCAGATTTTTCATCAGCAAATCACTCCCTTGTCTCTCCAAAGAATAATTGCATTTCTAAATAAACCCAAACAGTCCATACAATGGCACATGCCTGTAATCCCCAGAAATGTGGGAGGCCTAGGCAGGAAGATCACAGATGGGAGCCCAGTACCAGAAATTTAGCAATTTAATGAGACTCTGGTGAAGAGAAAGAGAAGCAAGAGGAGGGGAGAGAAGGAAGAAGGGATGTGGACACAGTTTAGTGTGAAGGCCCTGTGTTCAACCCCCAGTACCACAAAGAATGGGCCAGGGGGACATACAGGAAAAATAGAAAGAAGTTACTTTTGTATTCAAAAATAACCCACTAAATGGGCATGGTGGAGCATGACTGTAATCATAGAACAAGGCAAGTGGATTACTGAAGGTTCAAGGCCGGCCTGGACCCACCAGGACATGTTGTTGCGATGAACATTCACCTCCTCCTGGGATTGCAGGTGTGTGCCACCACACCTGGCCCAAAAACATCAGATTTAATTAGGAAACATTAGAATTCCATTTAAAGTCAGGGGCAGAGGAGGCTGTCCACTGCCATACCCTCCCACCTCAGAAGGTGAGTTAACTTCACATAATAAGAAAGAGACAAAAGAAGTGATGTTTGAAAATAAGTAGGAAAATGTATTAATTGCAAGGGATAATAAACATGTTCATCAAACAAATCCAAGCCAAGCTGCCGAGGGACTATGACTCAACACTGCTGCTGCTGGCAGCCACAGCCAGTCTGCGCCTCTGAGGGCAGACAGCAAAGCCGTGCGAGCTGCTGCTCAGCTTTCCATTCAGCCTGCTCATTCCTCGAACCACCTCCTTGGGGCTTTCGCATCTCCTCCCTCTTAACAGGCTCATCTGTTTGCTCCTCATGGTGAGATGAGAAGGGAAGCCATAGAAATCCACCTGTCTGCTCCAAAGCATCCCTGAGCAGTTGAGGGGAGGAGCCAAGGTCAAACCTCATGACTTGCCCTTCACAGCCAAGGTCAAGTTTCATACTAGGAAGGACAGACCAGATGGGCTGTCAGCCCTGTACTCCCTGGGGCATCCCTCACCAGACTCCTAACACCTGACCTCCCAGCGTCAGGGCTTCCCTTCCCCCACACTAAATCAATACCCACTTAATCTATCTAGAAAGATGATAGACTCCAGGCCCAGATGGATCTGTCTGCTAATGCCCTGAACCCCTTAATCTCCTTGGGATTGTCCAGATCCAACACTAGGGAAAAGTAAGGGTCCGCGATATAACATCACTGACTTTCTACCATTGAGCAAATGGAATTTTACACAGAAACTGCACTTAGAGAAAAATAAAGTTTTATGTCTCTCATCTGCTTGTGGTCTGAGTCTACCTACTACCTGAACACAATTGGCATGTCACACACATTCAGGGGTCAGAGCCCTTGCCCTGAGTCAGAGGCACTACAATGTCAACAGTCTCTGTGACCATCTTACCCAGCAAGCCACAGAGGTGACAGCTTTTGAGAGCAAGGACAGTGGGTAGGAGCTAGAGTCTATATGCCACACTGCTTTCTAACTTTACCTAAATCTAATTTTAAAGAAAGAACCGCTGCTCGCGGCACTTTGGATCTAAGTACTGGGATTACAGGAGGACACTAAGTCTCCTGTGCAGGTCACTCAGTGAATCTGTTTAACCTTAATGAAGTCATCGTCCTACCTATATTAGAACCCATATAAGTACAACCTTTATGAGAACGCAAATGAAAATTCTATTTTAAGGACATGATGCACTCATAAGGAAAATACAAAGTTTAATTCTAAGTAGATATACTTGAAGAACATTGTCTCCCTCCTTACACCCAGAAGTGTTATCGGCTTGGGAGGAGCCATGCTGCTGACAAACTTTTCTTTTCTTGGGAGGAATTTCTAGTTTCTCTCCCTCTTCCTGGAGTTAACAAAGGCCTTTTCAGGTTTCCAGGAAGAGAATGCTACTTGTGACCTGTGGAAAGGTCGAGTCTCCAGGGTGCCCTTGTCTTGTCTTGACGTCTTCATTCCAGCCAGGCACTTGACACCTTGGGCTCTGACGCTCCAGCCTCACTATGAGATAAGGACAGACTGGGGCTGGGGCTGTAGCTCAATGGTAGAGCACTTGCCTGCTATATACAAGGCCCTGGGTTCCATTCCCTGTAACACACACACACACACACACATCATTATCATCATCATCATCATCATCATCACCATCATCCTGCCCATGAAATTAAAAGCAAGTCCACCCAGTTATAAGTGCCAGTCCACCAGGATCTTTTCTCCCATCCCTGCTTCAAACTTTGGCTGGGAGCTGGGCATCCAGTGTCCCTGCTCAGTGTGGCTTCTGCAGCCCCCCCCCCCCCACCACTCATCAGCACCAATGCTTTGACAGGGAACAGGAGTAAAATGGATTTGTCTCCTGAGAAGATTTTAAGAGTGTGCTATTCTGAGAGCATGAAGTGGGAGGGCAGGGCACATAGTTACCTTATAATCCCACAGAAAGTTTTTTGTGTCCATCAACTCTCATAAAACTTTTTGTGGAAATTTATAGAGAACATTCAATAAATCCTCCCTTCTTTCATGCCCAGTCAGGGGAATGAAGCACAGGCTGCATGCCATAAATAACTGTACGTACCAGGCTCCAATCTGGCCGCAGTGCTGTTTCTTGCTCTTTGACACTGTGAAAACCACCATACCCCTCTGGAATTTCACCTGCTCATCTAGAAAGTGCTTGTAGCAACTGTTATGCAGTCAACATCTAGCCAGAGAAACGGAAGTAGCAAGAGCAGTGAAGTAGCCGGGCGTGGTGGCTCGTGCCTGTAATCCCAGCACTCAGGAGGCTGAGGCAGGAGGATTGGTGCGAGTTCAAGACCAGCCTGGGCTACAAAAAGTGAGCTCAAGACCAGCCTCAACTGCATAGCGAGACCCTGTCTCAAAAAGACAAAAAATAAATAAAATAAAATAAAATAAAAGAGCAGTGAAGTAAGAGACTGAGTGTGGAGAACGGGCTGAGGTGATTGCTGGACTGAGCTATAGGCTGAAAACTATCAAGAAGGACAGATGGGGTGATGGCTGAACCAAAGTTACTGTTACTGGTGGAGTTTCCTCCTCTTCAGGGAGTTCCAGCTCTGCACCACCCTTCACACTCCCTTTATCTTTTGACATAGGGTCTTGCTATATTGCCTGGGCTGGCCTTGAACTCCTGAACTCAAGTGACCCTCCAGCTCAGATCCAGGGTACAGATCTCATCACTGCCAGCTGGCTCTTGCCCTTAAGATCTTCCATCTATGTGAACAGTACCACTTATGCCTTCCAGGACAGTCTCCCTTGCCTAAAGTTGGCTAGCCACAGGCTTTAGCTGTGTCTTCAAACCACCTCACAGAAACTTCGGTAAATGCTTTCAGTAACTTGGGTGAGTGAATGAGTAGCCTCACCAGGCAGACACATCAAACTGATGCCCTAAACATCATTCCCCAGTCATGCTCCAGGAGGCTGGAATGATAAGCCCTGCACCACATACTTGGGAGATGTTAAACTTGCTTTCTTTTAGAAACTTGAGAAATTAAATGAAAAAATATAATGAATACCAAAATCTAAACCCCCTTCAAAAGTCTGATAGCTGTCAGTGTGCACACATATAATTCTATGTGGTTATAATCAGTGGAAACAATCATTTTCTGCTATTTTCACCTGACCTTCTATCATTGAGATAAGCCCTTATATTGTTATTTTCTACAAATCTAACCTCTCCAGTTAGCATAGCATTCATACAGGCTATTGCACTGTAATTTGCTGTCATAGTTCTATGTTCTGGACATTTTTTCTTTCCCATTCCTTTTTTTTTTTGAGGCAGGGCCTCACTTTGCAGATTGACCTTGAACTTCACTATGTATCCCAGACTGGCCTCAAACTCATGGCAATCCTTGTACCTCAGCCTTGGAGTGCTGGGATTACAGGCATGCACCACCACACTCTGCTCTATTTTCTGGTCATTTAAAGAGTTCCAAACACTTGTAATTTTTTTTTTTTTTTTTTTTTTTTTTTTGTCTTCTTGAGACAGGGTCCCACTATGTGGTTGAGGCTGGCCTTGAGCTCACTTTTGTAGCCCAGGCTGGTCTTGAACTCTCACCAATCCTCCTGCCTCAGCCTCCCAAGTGCTAGGATTACAGGTGTGAGCCACCATGCCTGGCACACTTGTAATTTTAAAATAACTATTTTAAACATACTTACACAAATAACTTTCTAAGCTTTTGAGTCACTGTGTTGAGGAAGAATTGGTCCCTAAATGTGAAATTGCTGGAATAAAAGATGAGAAAAGTCTTGTATTTGCTATTGGAGAACTGGCTTGCTATGAGGACAGGACTGATTTACAATATACTTAAAAATATACAGGAATCTCTTGTTGAAAATCACTAAGTTAGCAGAGTTAGTAAGTGTTTCATGGTCTGCATTTTCTTTTGCTGTTAACTTATCTTTTGAAAATTTCATAGTTAAAATTAGTATGATGATCCCTTAGTTCCCAGTATTCATAGTTTCCATGTTTGAGGCTTTGCCTACTTGGTATGATTCATGTGTAACCCAGATCAAGACAGCTAGCACATCTGCAGATATCAGAGGACTGTTGCGGCAGTGAGAAAACTGAGTGGAAAAGCGAGCATTTTCCCAGCTGAGTTTCCACTGGGACACCTTGCCTTATTTGAGCTCCCATGCAGTAAACCAGGGTCCCATTTTGTGGTCTATTTGTGCTGTGGTGTTTACGTTTTTGTACTTCCTTATGGATTTCACTTATAAAAATGACCTTGAAGAGTGGTCCCCATTCACTATCAATAAGACAACAATGTAGTGCTGGGGAGACAGTTCAGCAGTCTAGGCAAGTGCAAGGACCCAGGTTCAATTCTCTGTACCCCATGCAACGCCAGCCCTGGAACCCTAGGCACAGTGCTGGCTACCAACACTAGGCATGGTGGTGTATAACTATAATCTTAGTGCTGGGGATGCTGAGACAGGAGGATCACTATGAGTCCAAGCTGCATAGCAAGATCCTGTACTAAATAAATAAATGAATAAATATATAAATTTAAAATTTTTTTAAGGACAACAACGTATATTAGGTAAAATGTCTTTAACCAGATCACATAAAATACAGTTGTGCATCTAGGAGTTAGGAAAATGCTATGACCAGAACTCATAGGAACTGTGTATCAGCATTCCCACTCCTGTTCCTCCTACCTAGCTGTAACTTTAACCGTCCTCCTCCTCCTCCCTCCCCACAAGCCTCTGGTAACCAGTCCTCTGCTGTCTACTTCTGTGACCTCAGCTTTCTAAGATTCTAAATATGAATGAGCTCATGTAGTACTTGGCATTCATCATTCTGTGCCTGGTATGAGCACTTAGCATTATGATCTCTGCAGATCTACCCGTGTTGCCACAAATAACTATATTTTATTATTTTTATTGCTGAACACTATTTTATTGTGGCATACACATATAGAGTACACACACATATACACATACACACATACACACACATGTATCCATTCATCAGTTGATGAATGCTTAGGTTGATTGCACAGCTTAGCTACTGTAACTAGTGCTGCAATAAGCACAGGAGCACAGATGTCTTCCTCCTCCAATCCCACCCAACGGAACTGGGACCAAACCCAGAACCTGTGCATGACCTCTACTACTAAGCTATCTCCCAGTCCATGATGTCTTTTTAAACATACTAATTTCATGTCCTCTGGCTATAAAGCAGTGGCATTGCTGGATTGTATGGTAGCTCTAGTTCTTAGCTTCTGGAGGAACCACTGTACTATTTTCAACTGATGTAATGTTGATTTATATTAGGAAGCATGGCAATTCTTCAATTGGAGGAGGAAAATGCTATTGCATAAAACATTAAACATATTCGTCCTTATAACCATGCTGCAGGACTAAGATTCCACAGCACACAAAAACCACATTTCTGTGTCCCTCTTGTTATAGATTAATACTTATAGCCAAATAAACTAATTCTAGGTGGCTAACACCAGAGAGACCAAGAAAGCAAAAGTACTTAGGTGCCTGCTTAGATTTTTCTTGTTTTCAAACCTCAATTTTCATTGATCCTATAAACTACAGACCTGATGTCTATTCTGATTTCAACTGCCAGGTTGCAGTCAACACTTGGTTTCCTTTTATGTGTTTTAAAAGTGTTCATAACCAATACAAAATTTTACAGAAGTCACCTGGCATCTTTTAGCGACTAGAAAGAGTTCTTTATTTAGACCAGATCTCACTATTTTATCTATGTTACCTTCAACTCCTGGGCTCAAAGGGTCCTCCTGCCTCAGTCTACTGAGTAACTGAGACTATAGGCTTATGTCACTACAGTACCTCAGGTAAATCCAAACTAGGAACCCAGAGCCTCTGTCAGTGGGGCTGTCTTCTCCTGGCCCACCTGCCACTGTGACTTAGACATCCCAACATGAGTAACCAGGTTTCCAAACGAACCATGATGGAATCTTATCTGTGAAAATGGGGTCTTTTTATAACAACATAAAGGCCAGCATCAATGACTCCTTCATATAAAACCACATCCTGAAAGGCAAAAGATCTCATAGATCTCATTTTGGCTACAAATGACCAAATACTGTCTTTTCTACTGAATTGCTTTGCCATATACTAAGACTTCTCTGTGTGGTTTGCTAGGCTGAAGATCTGAAGGATGTTGTATTAGTGTTCTCCACAGGCACAGAACAAACAGGATGTTGAGAGAAAGAGACAGATTGATTAATTTTAGGAAATTGGCTCTTGCAACATGGGACCAGCAAATCCAAAAATCTGGAGGGCAGGCTGGGCACCCAGAGGGGAGTTGGTAGGTCCTCATGGAGTCCAGAGGCAGTCTGCAGAATTCCCTCTTTGTCACCCAACGGGAACTTACATTTTTCAGGCCTTCAAATGATTGGATGAGATCCAGCCACATTATGGAAGGTTGCCTTGTGCCTTCCTCTAAGTGTACTGATTATAGGATCTACTATTAAAGTCTACTGTTAATAAGATCTCCAGAGCTGGGGATATAGCTCAGTGGTCTAAGCTCCTGCCTGGTATGTGCAAGGTCCTGAGTTGGATCTCCAGTACCACATGCCAAGTCAGCCCCAGAACCCTGAGTGCACTGTGCTAGCCCTGAAACCAGGCGTGGTGGCGGCACATACCTATAATCCGAGCAATGGGGAGACTGAGACAGGAGGATCACTATGAGTCCAAGCTGCATAGCAAGACCTTGTGCTAAATAAATAAAATACTTTAAAAAAAATCTCCATGGCTGACCGGATAGCTCAGTGGGACTAAATAAAGTACCTGCTTAGCCGTGCCCAGCAACCTGGGTTGAATTGCAGACATGCCATCCCAGCCCTGCCCTCAAGGCATATTGAGACTGCAACTGAGACTCAGCATGGTGGAGCAGGCCTGTAATCCCACCACTTGGGAGGCTGAAAAAAGGAGGATCACTACGAGTTCAGTCTGTGTAATGAGACCCTATGGACCTGTGCTAAATACATTAAAGAAAAAAAAAAAGATCTCCACAAAGATGTCTTTTTTTAAAACATGAGAGAGTAAGATTTAAAAAAAGAAATAATAAAATACTGATATGGAGTTTCAAAGAAAGACAATAAAAATCTATCAAGGGTTAATGTATTGTATATTGCTATCTTCAAAGTAGTTGTTCAGGTTTTTGAGACCAGGTCTAACCAGGCACTTCAAGCTGGGTTTGAACTCACTGTGTACAGCCCAGGCAGGAGGACTAAATCTGTGGCACTCAAGGAGGCTGGAATTACAGGTGTAAAAAATACCTTCACAGTAGCACCCAGACTGGTGTTTGACCAGACCGTGGGCTAGGGCAGTTCACACACAATATTAATCACCCCAGAAATTCATTCAAAATTCCCAAGACCTGTGATGTTGCATCAGAGGGAAGGTGGAGTGACCAAACAGACTGGCATTTTCACTTCTGCCTGCCCTCCCTTCTGTTGCTCTGAGGCAGACTGGACCTGTGCTTCTGGCAGAGGGCCTGGCTTCCAGCTGTCGTGAGACCTATTTTTTTGGGAAGGGGATAGTCCAAATCTGGATGCTCTAATTTGAGTTCAGATACGAGGGAAGATGACACTAAATGCTACTCAGATCCTGAGAAGTTTTCATAGGCATTTTAAAAATAGGTCTGCAGTTTGGGAGTTCAGAGCAGTGGTCTGGGCTCAATGCAGAAACAGGGCTGCCACCCTTCATACTCTGGGAACATTATCAGGCCAAACAACTCCTCCAATGGAGCAGAGAGCATTGGACAAACCCCAGGATTCACAGATCTCAGCTGCACTGTTTCTCATGGAGAAACAGGTGCCCAGGCTCCTCGCAGATATCTAGAACTGTAAAGTAACAATGTAGTTGTAGGGCAGATCCTGTTGGTTTTCCTCCCTTGTATTCAGAATTCTGGCACATAGCCACCCAGTAACTCCAATCCCAGAAATGTTTCCATCCACCTCTGTCCCCTTCTCAGTTCTGGCCCGCTTCACATTCCACAGCTAACTCTCTCCAAGTCCAATAGGAACTGCAGTTTGTCATCTTTTCCTGCAGGAAAAACCACCTGCCAGACACCTTAGTCATCCACCAGGTATTTCCCACAGCCTGCAGGTGCCAAACCTGTGTGTCTTCCCGGGCTTCTAACACCTGAGTTTTGACTATCAGTAGCCTCCTGCTCAAGATGCAGCCATGGCCTGGGCCACAAAATCACTGGACTCTTACACTGGCCCTGTGTATCTGGCTCCTTCCATACAAGGTACCTTCACCAACCTACACTTAACTGGACAGGCTCAGTACCAGCTCCAAGTGCCAGTGCTGGGCACAATTTAGGCTCCAGCCAAAGGGCTGTATGCTGGCAATGTGCTCCCTCACCTTGTGTACAACATGTGCATGCAAGTTACAATAACAATGCAGAAGTAATTGGAACTGTGATCACTATGGTCATCCCAACTCAATCTACTGCTGTAGACTGGGTCTCTGTCTTTAGTTGAAAAAAGCTTTCTATAAATGTCAAAAATAATCACATGAAAACCAAACTCCAGAACAAACTGTGACATTGTTACTCACCATTGCTAAGACTCGACTTTCTGTCTCTAGATAGTGCTGGCTGGGTTGATTCACTCCCAGCCCATAAGGAGACACTTTATCAGAGATTGCTATTTGCCCCTTATGCACAAATATGAGCTATAGGAGCAAAACAGTCATTTCAATTAAATATAATAAAACTAACCCAGAAAAATTAAGAAGGATAAAGTAAAGCTAGAGTTCTCTGACCAACAATGTATTCGAGGAAAGACTATCTCCTTTTTCTTTTCTTTTTTTCTTTCTTTTTTTTTTTTTTTCTTTTCCTTTAGTACTAGAGGTGGAACTCATGGTCTTGCCACCAAAATCATCCTCATCTTATGTTCTGAGACAGAGTCTCAAAGACCCTTTTCTTATTTTCTGAGACAGAGTCTTGCTAACTCACTAAATTTCTTGTGCTGAGTTCAAACATGAGCTCTTCGTGCCCCAGCTTCTCAAAGTTGTTGAGATTACAAGCATCTGACACCACATCCTGCTGTATTTGTTTCTTTTGTTTTCCTGAAATACTAGGGATTGAACCCAGACCCTCGTGCAAATGAAGACAAACACTATTGCTGAGCTACATTCCCAGCTGTGGAGAGAATATTAAAGAATATCTAGCATTTCTGCTTCAGCAACTCCCCGAGAATTCATCAAGAGAGTTAACCTCAGCTAATTGCAGACCTCAGTAGTGAAACCCAGATGGTTCTGACAGGATCCAACGCCCTTGTGACCACTGACTGGTGCACAAGAAGCACTTGAGAAGCTTTATGAAAACAATGAAGGCTGCCTGCAGACCATTTTTATCCCAGAGAAAATTGTAGGTATCTGCATTTTTAAAGTCTCTTAGGCAGGCTGGGAAGATAGCACAGCAGTCTAAGCACCTGCCTGGCAAGCACAAGGACCTGGATTTGATCCCTGACACTGCATACCCTGCCAGCCCCAGAGCCCTAGTGCACCATACCAGTCACCAAAACCGGGCAAGGCAGCCCATGCCTATAACAGCACTGGGGTGGCTGAGATAGGAGGATCATTACAAGTGTGAGCTGCACAGAAAGACCCTATACCATCCTGTTTACAGCCTCCCAAGCATTGTAATTACAGGCACACACCACCATGTCCAGTCTCAGTTGCAGTCTCAGTGTATCCCAGGGCAGGGCCAGTAGGGCAGGCCAGGGATCAAGACCCCAGCCCATCTGTCTGCCTAAGCAGGTGCTTTAATCTGCTGAGATATCTGGCCCAACTTGCTCTGTTTTTCTCCTATGAGAATTAACCACTATAAATTTCTTCGTAGGCCTGTTTTTATTGTATCCTATAGGTTATGGTATATTGCTTTGGTATTATCATTTTTTAATTAAATGTGTGTCTTGTTTCATAGTTACTCTTATCTCATTGCTGAGACAAATACCTGGCACTCAAAATTAGAGAAGGAACGGTTTATTTAGCTCACAATTACTGGAGGTGTCACTTCGTACTCAGCTTGCTCAAAGGCAGACTGGCACATGGCAGAGGACAGCAGTTCATGGCAGTGGGAAACAGCAAGATAGTAAGAGCCAATGGGAGGAGTAGGGGCAACAATGGCAACAGGCAGCAAGTCTGTCTCTCTTAAATTACATTCGAGGTGTGCACCCCAGGCTGGGTGTGGTACTCACACCATAATCCCAGCAGCACTCTCACCCATGATCCTAGTGGATCATGAGTTAATCACAAACTGTAGAAGTCTGCCCAGTGACTGCATGAGATTTTGGTGGAACAGCTAGATGCAAACCATAACCCTTGTGTACTGTATATTGTTGAACATTCCTTCTCACATTCTGTCAGTCTATGTCTTTTGACTGATGAATTAAGACCATTAACATCATGATTATGGGTATATATTGACTTATCATGTTATTTTCCTATTATTTAATTGTTTTCCTTGCTCAGTGGATTCATTTATTTCTCTCTGTTTGTTTGCCTTATCCAGTAGATTCATTCTATTGTGGTTGGTGGAGTTGCAGTTCTTGTTCTCTCTAGAATGGTGGTCATGAATTTCTTCATGTGTTCTTTGTCATGGAGTTATCTTATTTCCATCAGTTTTAAAAGATTGTTTTGCAGAGTACATCAATCTGTATTGGACGTTGTTCTCTTTTTTTTTTTTTTGAGACAGGGTCTCACTGCAGTTCAGGCTAGCCTTGAGCTCACTTTTGTAGCCCAGGCTGGTCTCGAACTCACATCGATCCTCCTGCCTCAGCCTCCCAAGTGCTGGGATTACAGGCGTTCGCCACCACGCCCGGCTTCTTTTTTTAAATAATTTTTTTATTTTACTTTTTTCTTGTTTCAGAACTTTTGTTTGTTTATTTATTTTTATGGCTGGCTCAGCCTTCCCTGAGGGCAGGGCTGGTGCAGCATGTGGTGCCAGGGATCAAACCACAGTCCCCACAGCTGCCCAAGCTTTCCTAAGCAGGCGCTTTAGACCACTGAGCCATCCTGCTAGGCCCCTGTTCTCTTTTAAAGTTTGAAGTCTTTCACTCCAAAGTCTCCTTGACTTGAGGGCTTATGTTGAGAAATCAGCTGAGATTCTGATGGGCTTTCCTTTATAAGTGATTTGCTTCTTTTCTCAAATAGCTTTTAATATTCTGTTCTTGTATTGAATTTCTGGAATTTGTTTGTTTGTTTGTTTGTTTGTTTG
>PVJA010015169.1:0-45931 GCA_004027025.1 Myocastor coypus | reverse complement strand
AAATTAAAAATCAGGGGCTGGTGATACAGTTGAAGTGCAGGGACTGGGGTTCTATCCCTGGCTCCACAGGTCACACCGGCCCTACTCCTGGGTGCGCTGAGCAGGCCACCAAGCTCGAGCATGGTGGTACACGCCTCTAATTCCAACACTGTGGAGGCTGCAAACAGGAGGAGCACTGCGAGCCTGAGCTGGAAAGGGAGGCCCCATACCAAACAGATGAAAACAAAAAATCACATAAAAGTCATGACGCTCTTCATGAATTGATATGGTCAGACACAAACAAGGCATTTTAGGTTGAAACTTCCTAATGTCGCATTTATCATAACAGTTTGTGAGAATTGGCCTTCATGCCAGAAAAAGTAAAATAATCGATATTAAGGAACCATCATTTTGAATTGCTTCGATTTTTCTGGCTTTGGCATTTCGCCGCTGCTGAAGAACACAGCTGAAGTTACGCTTGCTGTACATAGGCCCAAAACTCGGGGGCTGCGTGATAACTCGCCAGGCCTGGTGCAACTAAGTGTTGAATCTGTTTTTCAGAGGAGTTAATTGAAGTTTCCAAACACCCATGATAATTAAGCCATTTCTAAGGAGAACTCAGTAAACTATTACGGATAATCTTATGAGCATCTAAATTATAATAAAATGTTCTTATTTTGTGAAGCAACAAACTAAGGGGCTGAGAATCTCAAAAAATAAATAAATAAAGGAAAGCAGTTGGTCTTAGAGGTAAAGAAATGAGAATTAAGGACAAATACTCTCTTTTGGATTTTTTTTCAATAACAGATAACATCCAATAGTTCAAAATAGATGATCTATTGACTGAAAAAGTCAAAATTGTTAACTCATTTACGTATTTTGTTTTTTATTAAGTTTCAATTTTTTATTGTTTAAAAACTATCATTGGGGCCCAGCAGGATGGCTCAGTGGTCTAAAGCGCCTGTTTAGGAAAGCTTGGGCAGCTGCAGGGACCACTGTTCGATCCCCGGCACCACATGCTGCGCCAGCCCTGCTCTCAGAGCGGGCTGAGCCGGCCATAAAAATGAATGAATAAACAAATAAAGGTTCTGAAACAAGAAATAAAATAAAAATTTCAAAAAAAAAATTAAAAAAAAACCCCCATCATTTACTTATTTTGAAAACCATCAGGCAAGCTTAGCATTAACTTTGATGACACTAGCAAAATCCAATGCTCTTACTGTGAAAGGTTTTTTAAAAAGTGTAATGTTTTGTGTATGTAAAGAGTTTTTCATAATCTGTTGTATATCAGTCACGCTATATTAATACTTATTGTTTTGTTTTGCAGTACTGGGGATTAAACTCAAGACTCTGCACTTGCCAGACAGACGATTATTCTACTGAGCTATCTCCCTAGCCTGTTCTTTGGCGTTCTCATTTATAATTGCACTAAAGAGCTACTTGGCCTAAACTTACATAAAAGCTGATAAAAAATAAAGTTATCAATAATAATAACATTTGTAAAGATAATTTTCCTCATTTTGTTTTGTTATTTTTAATTTTTTCCTCATTTACAAGTTCTCTAAATCAAGGCCAGGTATGGTGGCACATGCCTGTAATCCCAGAACTTGGGAGGCTGAGGCAGGAGGAACAGTATAAATTTGAGACCAGCCTGCAATACAAAAGTGAGCTCAAGGCCAGCCTGAACTGCATAGCGAGACCCTGTCTCAAAAAGACAATCAATCAATCAATCAATCAATCAATGTTCTCCAACTTGATAATATGCTAAATATAGGTTATTTAATTTAATTCTTATTAAAAAGTTGTGAGATTATGTTATTGTCTGGGTATTACAACAGAGGAAACTAGGGTTCAGAAGTTCAGATACTCTAGGGGCTGGGGAGATAGCTCAGCATTCAAAGCACATGTCTGGCAAGCAAAATGACTTGCACTTGATCCCAGGTACTACATGCCATGCCGGGCCTGGAAACTCAGGTGAACTGTGTAGGCCACCAAAACCAAGTGTGGTGTTGCATGCCTGTAATCCCAGCACTGAAGAAGCTGAGAGAGGAGGATCACTAAGAGGCAGAGCTGTGTAGTGAGACACTATACCGAATAAATAAATAAATAAATAAATAAATAAATAAATAATAAAATAAATAGCAAATATTTGGGGAAAACTTAAGCACAGTTTAGATAATGTATTCTGAGTCAGACAGTAGTCAATGAGAGGAAGATTACACTAAGTTTACTGTGACCAGCCTCCAAGTTATAGACTACTCTAAAGAAAACAAAATTATTACAAAGCCTTTTACTTTTTGTCTTGCAACATCAAATCACGTCTCTACCTTGGGATCTGTGAACTTCTATTTGAAAAAGAAATATCACTGTCCTAATGCACATCTTGTGAATCAGACTCTCCACAGGGCATGCTCGGTAATCGGCAAATTCAACCATGAACTTCAGGCACATTTTGCAAATGCTAACCTCTCCTGGTTTGCAATCGTGGATTGTATTCTTCACACCCAGGAGCAAAGCCACCAAAAGCCACTGGAGTCGCCCCTAGGATGTGCTTGTGCTATGTCTCCCAATAACCTTGCAATAAATATTCATACTCAAAGTGTTAGTGAGTATTTAATGGATGAAGTGCCAGAAAGGTGCCCCATGCTACACATGGTGACCAGTGTCAGGAGCACCCAACGAGAAAAGCCTAGAAAGGTCCGAGTCACAGAAAAAGAATATATCAGGATATCTACACAGGTAGCTTCCTAAAAGCAGCAAAATAACAGATTCTTTCAAAGGTGGAAAAAGAAATAATTAGACTTCTTTATTTAAGATGCCAAAATTAAACACATCTGTAATGGTGGAGAAAAACACATGATAATCTTTTGCTAAGGTAATTTTTCTAATAATTTCTATCTGTAGTGCACATTAGTTCTTGAAATTCAAAAATCATCGCATAAAGGATGTGCAAATAAAAGACTGCTCTCTCTCCCCTCCCCCCTTGGTACAGGATATCACATTCAGGGACTCACGCTTGCCAACCAGGCACTAGCCCTATCTATATCCCCAGCTGAAAGACTATTTCAGGGTGGTATGATCTCCAAGGGTGCCATTTAATGAGCCACAGGTGACACAGAAATCAACCAGCTACTAAATGTACCTTTGCAAGTTTTCCTACTGAAAAAAAGCTTATTTCTGTCTGGTTTCCTTTGTACTCACTAATACTTTATTTTTCTACACTTACTCTCAAAACCAAACAAAAATGCCTGACTTTTCCGATGTTCTGAGCATTCTTTTCCCGCAAGTTGTCTTTTGCAGCAGGAATCATCTTACTTTATTATAATAATGTTTATAAGATTCTAATATGTTACAGACATTTTACCAGTGATGTTCATGCATGCTTTATATTAACATGAAGTAAAATATTAAACTCAACTCTATATAGATCTTTCGTGAGTATATCAAAGACTAAGTACAGTTGAAATGAAGCCATCTGTATTTATCATATAGTTTCTATGTTTGCTCATTTGTAATCAAATTTCTATTGAAATCAAGGCTTAGAGATCAAGACATCGATATTAGAACATTAAGGGTGAATGGCCTTTTGAACCAAGTTTAAGATCGTAGGAAGAATCTATCTTGATTCAACATCTATTGTATACATAGTAGAGAGGGTACTGCAAAAGCATACGCCAAGGTAAGAGACTTTAAACAAGTGAAACAGATTTCATGACTGGGATAGGCAACCCCCCTCCCTGTCATAATGACCAGGAGAGTCCTACTTTTTCATGTCTTATGTTCTTCCTGATTATTTCATTCACTACGGAGGACTTTTGAACCTGAATTTGACATCACTTAAATTTATGCTTTTTCTGACTATAAAGAGGTTTTCTTTTCTTATACTTTTAACTTCATGTAGAGTTCAAGTCTGACTTAGATAAAGAGACATAGTCTAGGCTTTAGAAATTCAGTGTTTGTTCTTGATCTTTTTTTTTTTTTTTTTTTCCTTTTGTTTTTATGAGGTTGAGCTAAAAACCCAAAGTGAGACATAATGGCTTTAGAGACAGGAAGGGACCATGCTTTATTCTTTTTTCTTAGTGTAAAAGTGTAAAAAAGCCCACAAGGCTCTTTGGCAGGAAGCTCACACTGAAACGCTCACTCCAAAGCCACCTTTTCTTCTTAACAGCCTTTAAAGAGACAGCATTCAGCAAGGATGACAGCGTGGTTAATGGTCGGCCAAGAACTAAGCTAAATGGTTTATGGCTAAAACCCCCGTTTTCTATACATCCCTGTCAAAATAGGGAGCTTTTTCCACCAATAAAGTATTTGAAAGGTCACCGCCTCTAAATTCCACAACAAACAAGTTGTCATCAGAAAGAAGAAAAAGAAAAATTCTCATAAAACACAGAAACGCATATTAGATATTATAGAGAGAGAAGAAAAGGAATGAGGAAGATGCAAATATCTAGATAAAGACTGAGGTGGAAAAGATGCACACGTTTGTGCATATAAGCACAGAACAAGTTTCCTGACTTGCAGAAAACTGGGAGATACAAACTAGCATATTCACTTTGGCTAACACAATGCCAAATAACAAATCTTTATCAAAGATAGCAAAGTACAAATGAAATTCTGATGTTCAGCCAATACTGAGTGCCTGTTATATCCCGGGCAATACACAGTGCATAGAAGACCGTCTGTCCTACACAAGGGCTTCCATTGCAGGTCAGTGGAATGCTCCCTTCTTTGCGTTATCAATTTTACTAATCCTTGAGAAGACATGATCTGATGGAAGAGATCTGATTTCTTCCAAAGACCAAGATTTCATGGTAATAATTATCCTTTGGTTAAAAGATTAGAAAGATACACTTTTTAAAGACCCAATGGTCAAAGCATAATTTTTCTGACCAAGATAGATCTCTCCAAAGTTTGAAAATCTAATACATTTTTAACACTTACAGAATGCCCTTCGAGAAATGATAACTTTCCTTTAACTGTGCTTGACGTAAACTATGGAGAGCCATATTGGAAGTCTACATAACACAGATAATACGCATTGTCTTCAAATAGCAACACATAGCACGTAACACAGCACGACAAACAGGTCCCCAGCGCTTACCTTGAACAGTCAGAGTAGCTGACGCTTCAGCTTTTCCAACCATGTTCTCAGCAACACAAGTATAAGATCCCATGTCGCCAGCTGTCACCTTCCGAATTTTCAAGGTATGGTCATCTCGTATTTCATACCTAACAGCATCACAAGAGAGAGACCATTCAGTGAGATGATCCAAGAAAGATCCTATGGCAGCGCATATGTATCTAGGCTTTAAACCAATACGGCAACCACTCCGGAAAATTTAAAACAAGGCACAAAATGTGGGATTCGTCTATACGTGTGCCTTGTTTTCTTGGTCTGCAAGCTATCAAATTAAGCCACTTTCCAACAGGGCACTTTTAAAAGAACCTGGCAGTTTTTACTTCGCTTTCTCAAACTGTTGTTGCATACTAAAACACAATGACACTGGTAATTAAATTCTTCCCCAGTCTTGGGCCAGCCAGATAGCTTGATGGATTAAAGTGCCTGCTTAGGTAGATGTAGTGGCCAAGTTGAATCCTCGGCTTGCTGTGCCAGGCCTGTCCCCAGGGCACACTGAGAAGGTGACTGAGACTGAGCATGGTGGCCCACACCTGTAATCCCAGCGCTTGGGAGGCTGAATACGAGAGGATCACTAGGACGTCAACCTACACAGTGAGACCCTGTACTAAATACATTAAAAGAAAATGAAGTCCTCCCCAGTCTTAAAATATAGTATGAGATGAAACTTTTCAAATATGTTCCAGAAGTTCATGAGCTGTTCTAATTATCTTCCTCTTAAAAATGAGGAAGCTGGCACCACAGAAGGCAATGTCACTAGTGCATTGTTCTCAGCTAGCGTAGGGCCAGAGTAGAAATCGGAGCTGAGAGTCTCTTGAAGGGTCCGCTTGCCTCACCTTGTCGTCCTTCCCCTTAATGTTGGGTTTCCCTTCCATTTTTACCTCAGCTCCCTGTTTTGCTCTACTTGAGCTTCCTCGGTTACGTTGCCTACATACATGGCTTATATCCTGACTAAAAACACCTAGAGTTCCAACCACTATTTCCTCTAAGTTCCACATTCACACTGACAGCTAATGGCGGGACCTCATACCCGACAGGCAACTAATAGTGAATATGTTTTAGTAACACTGTCTGTCCTTTCCGTCAGCTGATCGCGCTCCATTTTATAACACGTGTATCTGTCTCCCTGGATCGGCTGCCCACATCCTCGCAAGTTCATCCAGCTTGTCAGTGTCAGAAAATCCTCTCCACTCTGCAGCTCTGTATCCCCTTCATTTTCGGATCAAAGAATTTACATCTTTTTCTAAAAGATGTATTAAATAACATTATTTAAGATGTTAATGTAGTTGTCTTTTATAGCACCTACTGTTGCTGATCTCTTTTAAATTTATTTATTTATTTATTCATTTATTGCGGAATCAGGGTTTGAACTCAGGACCACTTGCCAGACAAACACTTGTGCCGTGGAGCTATCTCCCCAGCGCCTAAATTTTCATTTTATTTATTTATTTATTTATTTATTTATTTTTGCCTTTTTGAGACAGGGTCTCGCTGTGCAGTTCAGGCTGGCCTTGAGCTCACTTTTGTAGCCCAGGCTGGTCTTGAACTCGCACTGATCCTCCAGTGTCAGCCTCCTGAGTGCTGGGATTACAGGCGTGCACCGCCACGCCTGCCTTTTTCATTTTATTTTAAAGACAATAATGAATTTACTCTGCAACTGCAAGAAAGCATCCCCGCTACTGGCATCCCCTCATCATAATGCAGTATTCACAGTGACAACAAAATTGTTTTCTCCCAAAACGAAAAAGTAAAGCAACTGTGCCTACCAATCTCTCTTTGCTCAGCACTGTCATCCAGTAGTACTTAGGACACTTCATTAAGCAGAACTCCTGATAACACAACTCCAGTTTCTAACCTTATGTCACATTACTTCTTATGACACACCTTATCTATGAGCCGTATAAAACCCTGCCCTTCAAAAGTCGCGGTGTTCTTTTCCACGTCTGTGTCTATACTGTCATGAGCTCTTCTGGAACACCAACTCTTCTTTCTTGATTATTAAACTGATGTATTTTTTTTTTCAAGATATTGTTTATGTGTCATGTCCCTTTGAAAATACTCTTCTAATTATCTATCTTTAGCTGGTAAAAAAAAAAAAAATGAAAACAAAAAAAAAGCATTGACTGGTTCTCTGCAGTTACCCACACATGAGTTCTTCTGGTAGCCCTGAAGGGCAGAAACTATGCTTATACCAAGGCCACAGTGCCAACGCACAGAAGAACCTGAGAACGTGCTTCTTGATTGACTGAACACACTAGGGAAGACAGACTACAGACAGCCCCAGCATTTCCTGCTGTGTCTCCTTCTGGTGCCCCTGTTACTCTGGTTCTGCTCCCAGGCAATTTAAGGGTTTGACAGAGAGCGAAAAACTCTCACCCCTTTTCGTAGGATTTTGATTGGTTCATAGTTATGCGTTCATGGTTGTATCTGTCTTCTATTTCCTAATAGGCTCATGTAAAAAAAAAAAAAAAGCATTGTGGGGCTAAGAAGATAGATGAGTAGAATAAGTACTTGCCTGGTCCTGAGTTCAATGCCCAGTACAAGAAAAAAAAAAAAAAATTGTATTGCTTGTGATTTATTTGAGAAGAAAAATATTTGTAAGAAATCTCACCTTTCACAAGGGTTTCCCGGGCAAGGCAGGATCAAGAATAAATGGTTCTTCTATGAATTTAGAAAACACGGAAATCTGCTCCTTCTCATTCCCATTAGCTTTGACGTTCTATGTAGTCCCTGACCAAGGTATGTGCAGAATATTATATATATATATATATATATATATATATATATATATAATACGTGTTATATTATAATAGATCTCAGCTTGGGCATCTAAGCGCTTGTCTGGCAAGCACAAGGATCCGGGCTCTAGCCTGGGGTACAGCACGCCATGCTGGCTCTGAAACTCACCCAAGGCATCATGGGATAGTCACCGATAATGGGCATAGTGGCTGAGGCCTGTAATCCCAGCAGTGGGGAGGCTGAGACTGTAGGATCACTAAGAGTCAGGGCAGCTCAGCAAGATCCTTTTCCAGATAAATAATAAATAATTTTTTTTACTGCATCTCATGCACCAACCTACTGAAGGTTACAGCTTAACAAAACGGCGCGCTGTAGGACACTGGCTGCTTTTCTTGCTGATTACTCGGCTGACTGGGAGCTGTGGCTCTGCGCCGCCTCCCAGCACGCGGTGGGAGCGTCACCCCACGCATCTCGAATCCCAGGAGGGCAAGCTTCTGGACTGGAAGAATGCCTTCTGAGGAATGCCCGTTCCTGTCGCCTCATCACAGTGAGATTTGTCACCTGACCTGCTGGCAGTCAAGGACGTGTGGTGGCACCTGTCGTCGGTCTGTCCCATCCCGCCCCTCAGCCTGCCCTTGTACCTGGATTTAGGCAGCTCTCCATCGTCTTTCCTCCATCTCACCGTGGGCACAGGGTCTCCCCGTGCCTCACATTTGAATTCAGCGCTGTCGTCCACAGTTACTGCCAAATTACTGGGTCTCTTCACAAATGACGGTCTTTCTAAAATGAGAAAGAAGGGTCTCCACATAAAAGGGGCATCCACAGAAAATCATTTGAGGTGTTAGTTAGGAACAGAGGCACAGTTTAAAATGTTCCGTGGAGAGGCACTCCACGGAGCCCTGTCTTCTCGGGATCTGTCTGCGCTGGCTCCTCCGCCTTGCTCTGCAGCCACATCGCCGGTCCTGCTATCTCAGCGACATCACCGAGTACCCCTCTTTCCCTGGCACCTGGAGAGCAGTGGGCCGGGATGTCCCTCCTCGCTCTTGTAAAGAACATTTATCCTTGGACGACTCCTTTCCTTCTCCCTTGGATCACAACGCCCAGTATTCCCAAGATACATTTGAGAGTCCGCGGATTCGGTGAAACAGCACTCACCCAGGACGGTTAGCTCGGCCACCTCGCTCTCGCGCTCCCCGACCATGTTGGTGCCCACACAGACGTATTTGCCAGCGTCGATCTTACGGGTGTAGGTAATCATAAGCTTTCCCCCGCGGATCTTGAGAAAAGAAGGTGTGATAGCAATGTGATTAAAATACAGCGTCGGATAGCCTGGAGGTGAGAGGGGTCTCACAAGGGAAGGGGACCTCCTAAGCGCGCAATCAAAGCGGGATGATTCTAGCAGACCGCTGAAGAACAGCAGTTGCCATGGTTATTAGGCAGTGCCCTGAAAAACGGTTCATCCCAAACATCTGAAAAAGAGAAACATTTTCCTTGCCTACTTTTGTTGTCAAACTTTTACATTCTCTAAAGCTAGAGCTTCGCTGTTCATATCTGCCAAGTTGTTTCCCATGATTTAATCAGATAAACCCGTAAAATCCATGAATAACTTAATTAGGAAGTAGACAAAGAAAATAGAATTTCCTCATTTGTGAATAAAATTAATGTGTGACTGTCTCTCGCCTATAAAGGATTGTAGCCAAGTGTTTGATCGGATGACAAAATGTGGAAGTACAATTATCTCGAGGTTGTTAATTTGCCAGATAGCTTTAGTGGACTAAATCTCAGCTGTCAACACAGTAGAGTCAGATACTTCCTCAAAAATGTAGCTGTTTCCCCCTCCCGGTAGGATCTTTAACACGCACAGGCTGAACAGAGGCCAGTAAAGCATCTGGAAAGCCGCATTCAGGTGTCTTCGAGAACGCTGAACTCAGTACCTGAGATTGCACTGTAAATGTAACGAATATCCAGGGCAAAGCCATGGGCTGGTGGTAAGCAGGAACTCCCAATCTGACCACCTTTTTAAATTTAAGGCTTTTTAGTTTCATTGTGGCCTTAACTTCTTTTACCCATGAATATGGGTAAAGTCCTAAACTCCAAAAGGCTTTCTACAGGATAATTTCTGGATGTTTCTCAGGGGATGTTGTACTGCACCTTGAGTCTATAAAGAGCACCAGCTAAACAACTGGACAAAGACAGACTAAAAAGAAGACGAGCTCCAAGGTAGTGGGAGGGCAGGGACAGAGGTCACCTCAAGCCTCCTTTTAATCAGACAAGATTCACTGAGGAAAAATGGTGCTATTTTAGCATGCCTACCTTCTTCAACACAGACATCCGAATTACACGTTAGCCATAGCAAAATCAACTCAGTATTAAGAGAGCAATATTAACGCAGAACTTGGCCTCTGAAGAGGAAGTATTTTTATGAACAAATCATCAGGTGTTCCAAAACTTCAGGATAAATATCACCTAGGGACTTCTCCCATTGCTACTCCTTACCCCCAGTAGCTGTGCAGGACAGCTTTCTCCGCACTGTGTGTCACCTGTCCTTGTGTGTGGAATGACACCGACGCATCACACCCACCTGGAAGATTTTGGCTGACTGCAAGCTACTTGGTATAAAGACAAAATCTAGTCTGTTACTCAGTTTACTGCATTGTAAAAGGCTTATAGCAGAAATTAATTGCGTGTTTTGTTTCCGACTCCCCTTGCTCGCCGCTCTTTGCCGCCACCCTGCAAGGCTGCTCTCTGCCCTGTGCCACAGTCCATGGAGCCAGCTGGGCATGACCGAAGCTCCCACTAACTCTGAGCTCAATAAGCCTTTCCTTCCTTCAGTTTGGGTGTCAGGTCAGCAAGGAGAGAGTAGCCGACACACATGCAAATATGTGTCGCACATACAATGGGGCTAAAGCGAAGTCTTGTAACACACCAGATCTGTAACCTGCATTTCCAACTAAAGGTGGACACTTTTCTATTGTAATTGTGGAAAACATTACAGAAACATTCACCATCAATTGATGGCTACTCACTATCGATTTATGTGCCTTTATTTTATTTATCCAGGGATTTCCCTATTGATAGACACTTTAAATGTTTTATTCCTGCCTCTTATAAATGGTAGTTTAGACAGCACACACACACACACACACACACTTCTAAATATTTTTTTTAATTGTGTTCTCAGAGAGTTCCAGAGTAGCATTATGGAAAGAAAGTAGTCCTAATTTGAAATTGCCAACTTATAATGCTAGTTTTATTATGTTCTCAGGAGCTTTTGAAATAAGAATATCGTCTGTATTTTGGTCTTTGGTCCATTTGATGGGTTGTTTTAAAGTACTTTCACTTTTTACTCAAGGACCAGCGGCTCAGAAAAGTCTAATGTCGCCTGCCACGTATCTTGCCCATACCCATTACTGCGATATATTTTGAATTGTGCTTTTTAAAGGTCGATGCTTCCTCCTTCACTGTGAGCGACTGGGCAGAGGGCCGTGTATGATCGTTCCTCACAGCCTAAGAACCTGTCAAGACACCTAGTCTGGAGGAAGAGGACTTACCTGATATCACACTGCAAGTTGGAAGAGAGCTAAGATTTCATGTAAGGTAAGTGTGTCTCACTCTGTGCTTTACAAACGGAAATAAATGCGCAGCCTACCACTGCTATGTCATTGTTTAAGATATTTATGTTGAAAAACGTGATTTCTTGAGATTCAGAAGAAATATCCTATTGTCAAGATCCTTCAAAAAATTACAATACCATCCTTCATCATGTACTTATTTTGAAACACATTAGATATTGCCAAAGATTTGGAAAGTGATCTGTCCTAGAAGTTGTGATGATACACCAGGCCTCTTCTTGTGGCTCAGAATCAAACTCTGAATGCCTTTGCATATTTAGGAAATAGTGTACTTCAAATAAATTGCACAAATCATTATTAATAATATTAATTGTTACAATTAATAATAATTATTATTGTTTTACATTTGGTATAGGATCTACAGTGTCTTCAGGGTCTCATTACTTAGAATGGACTCACAATGACCCTCCTGTTTTCAGCCTCCCATGTGCTGGGGTTATAGGTGCATACTACCACACCCATTTTCAATTGCCTTCTCAGCGCACCCTGGGGGTGGCGGGGGACTGGCACAGCACACTGGAAACTGAACCCCAGCCTCTGCGTTCTGCCTAAGCAGGTGCTTTAGTCCATTGAGCTATCTGGCTGGCCTTAACACAAATTATTGGGGTGATAGAAATCAGTACAAAAGTAACATAAAAATAAGACAAAACAAACAAGTTTTAAACATTTCTTTTCTTTTAAATGTTAATCAGTGAATGTGGAGCCAGGCGTGGTGGCGCACGCCTGTAATCCCAGCACTCGAGAGGCTGAGGCAGGAGGATCGGTGTGAGTTTGAGACCAGCCTGGGCTACCAAAGTGAGCTCAAGGCCAGCCTGAACTGCACAGTGAGACCCTGTCTCAAAAAGACAAAAAAAAAAAAAAAAAAGGGAATGTGTCTTAAATATAATAAAACACGTGTTTCTCCAAATCATTTTTAAACGCATTAGAGTCAAAGAATAGCAGGTCGAATAATTTTCAATAGCAACTTAGTTCTGCAATTTTGTCATAATGCAATGTAAGCTTATTTTCATAATTTTAAATACTCAGGAATGTAGAGGTCCAAGTTAACTTGCTCGTGCACATATAGGACATAAAGTAAATCATATAATAAAGCCCAGTGTCATTGCATTTTGAAAGCATGTATACAAATGAAGGAGGAGAATTCGGTTAGCAAGAGCTGTGAGGGGGCCGGCGGGATACCGCCAGGCATGGAGCGATTCCAGCTGCGAGACAGACGGCGAGAGGCAAAGCTGAGGTGAATCACATTTCTAAGGAAATTACAGTACAAAGTCCTCATGAGTTGTAGGATACAGTTTGCTCTCACAGTTCTGACTAAAATCACTTGGCTCAGTCTGGCAAAATGAGCTAGAGTATACATTCTGCAAGCAAATGGAAATGTTTGGGGCGCTGAATATAAATAGAGGCATGGTTCTCATTTACCAAAATTTATCACTGTCTTTTACAATCAGTCATATCTACTATATATGTAAGAATAAATTCACTGGGATGTTCACAAATATTTTCTCTACCATTTGGAAGCAAACAAAAGCAAATAATGGGACACTGACTAATTTTCCTGGAGAATGTTTATTGATGCAGCTTGAGAAACTTCTTTCATTAGTTTCACTATAGACAGTATTTGTCATGGGTCTTCAGACACATTATGTATTAATGCAAAAAAAAAAAAAAGATGATCAAAAGAAATCAAGGCTGGGGCCAGGCAAATAGCTCCATGGACTAAAGCGCCTGCTAGCAGGCTCAGTAGTGAGGAGTTCCATCCCAGGGTCTGCCCTCCTGGCCTTGCCCCCAAGGCATGCTGGGAGGGCAATTGAGACTGGGCATGGTGGTGAGTTCCTGTAATCTGAGTTCTTGGGAGGCTGTGAACCAATGGATCACTACAGTCCAACCTAGTAGTGAGACCCTGAATGCCCTATAGATTCTTCCCTAGAAAATACAAAAAATCAATAATGGAAAATATTAATCGTAAAATTATTTTTAATAACAAAACTAAATTTTTTCATCCACCAGTAAGGGAAATGTTACTAGTAGCTACACAGAATCCAATAAATTGCTCTTTCTTTCCACTGAAGTCATTCTTTACCAATGTGACCTACTTCAGAACCAAGTTCAAAATAAAATTATTAATGATTCCAAATGTTTTAAAAGTGAATTTGAAATCCAAGATCATCTGTAGAGGCATACCTAATCAAACAAAGTAGGCCTGAGTCCTAGAGTCAGACTAACTCTTATCTCTTAAGAGTGACTTTAACAAAGGTATCAAATCTTTTGTACCTCTACATTTTTATCTTGAAAATGGGCATTATATTAATACCTATTCCCAAGGATGTTATAAGAATTATAAGACAAACTATATAAAATGTTTAGAGGACTGTCTACACATTATTATAATTACCTATTTCATTTAAGCACCTGTTGCAAGAGATATTTGTCTGGTCAAATTAACTTTTGGAACTGGGAGTGGTGGTGCACACTTGTAATCCCAGCACCTGGGAGGCTGAGCTAGGAGGGTCACTAACAGTTCAAGATCAGCCTGGATTACAAAGTGAGCTCAAGGTCAGCATGAGCTGCACAGAGACACCCTGTCTCAAAAATATGAAAGAAAAAAAAGAATAAAAAGTAACCTTTTGTTAGGCCAAATCTAGAACCTTTTCCTTAGAATTAATTACTAACACATCTCCCATGCATTTTGCCAAGAAAATGTGTATTTTCATGAATATTATAAAGCCATAGAGAAAAGTAATTCTTAACATTTGCAAGTTAAATTATTTCCTTCACAATAATAATGCTGCACAGGGTGTGGGGGATGGGTGTCAACCTTCCTTCTCCCCGCAGCTGTTTGCTGATATCTAGAGATCTGGTCTCCGGAAGGAGGAGCAGGGAGGGACGTGGCTTGGACCGAGTGGGAGCAGGGACGCTCCTGAGCATCCTGGAGGGCATGCAGTGGTCCTTCACCCCAACTGTTTGACACAAACATCAGCAGTGCTGACGTTAAGAAACTGTTCTAGAATGGGCTCTGGACTAAGACTAAATGCTGTAAATGACCAAAGAAAGGAAAGCATAAAGCTATATAACATAAGAAGCATTCAGTCTACTTGGCAAAAACTGCCAAAACTTCCCAGATTGCTGTCAATATCACCCTCAACTCCTAAATCCTCCATTCCACCCAAAAGCCACCTTTCCTTTTTATTATGCGCACGGGCAATAACGGGCAAGCATCTCACAGCAGATGTTCGACTTAAATGGAAAACGAGACAAGGCTCACTAATGCTGGAAGAAACCTTATGTCCTCATAAACGGCAGAGACAGAAATCAATAGAAGCCAAAGAACAAACAAGCAAGGCAAATGGACCGCAAAACACGTGGAAGAAAACAGTAGCCTCTCATCTCCATGAAGTCGCGTTGATTTCCTTATCGTATCAATGGCTGAACTGAAACACTTAGCTCAACGCTGTAAATCTATTTCCTACAATCACCAGTATGAGATACATGGTGGCCTATTTTACTCAATAAACAGATCAAAATAACATAGTATTATAAGTTTCCTCAACTCAACCTACCAACTTTCAAAGCAGAATGTAGTATGAACAATTACCAACTTTTGTTGAGTGTTTTCAAAATACTGTAAATTTAGAATGAATAGACTCAGCAGCTGTGGCGCACCTTTGTGCAACAAAGGCTGACCTTTTCTCTGTGCAAAGAAGGAAAAGGAGGCCTACCAGGTGTAGGACCCTACAGATGCGAAAGCAGCACTACTTAAAGCAAGCTAAGGAATATTTCACTGCAGGTCTCTTCCTGCAGCTGGATTTGACAGCCAAAGTGGAAACCTATCAAAAGCTAGTTTGTATAATGAGCAGACACAATGCTGAACGCAGAGCTGCAGCCGCACTGCTTCCATTACCGTAATCCTAGGACTGCAGCCGCAGAAAGTGCGAAGCTCTCAGAGAATCTCCTGGCATCTGGCCCGAGACCCGCAGCAGGCAGAGGAGCCCTGCCTCGTTGGCATGCCCCTCCCATCCACAGTGGTAACCTCATTCGGAGCCCACATTTCCATAAGCTCTAGACAGAGCTGGAAGCCGGGGAGCTCACTTATATACATACTTGATGAAAGCCAAACAAAAAGAAGGTCCCAGTGGCCTTGCTCCTTGTAGGAAAGGAGACTGAGGCCACAGAACAAAGTGGTAAAGCATTTTTAAGTCTTAAGTACCTCTGAGCTTCTTATTTTTTCATCAGAAAAGTCTCAGATTTTTTTCATGTTTAAAAAACATTACGACACAAAACCTCTGAAGGCTACTGATATACATGACTTTTTATACACCAGGAATCTTCCCAAGCAGAATGGAGACATGGCTATCTTCCTTAAAGGCTTCTCTGTGGAGCAGGAGGAATTCTCTTTGTCTAAACCCTTTATTTCCTACCCTGAAGTGTACACTGGGAAATGATATAGAAAAGTCAGGAACAAGGTTTTTCTACCTTAAGCAAAGAGATTTCATACGTTCTGAAACAAAAGGACCATCAGTGATGACAACACTACCTTTAGAATATTTATTTCCAGAATATAGGAAGAAAGACTTCTTATTGTCTTTGTACACATAAAAGCATGCTTCTTTCAAAAAATTAAATTAAATAGGCTTCGTTTTTGTCTGGTTGCTCTATGGAGCAGACAGCTTATCCTGCCATCAGCACTCACAACCTGAAATAAAGATGAACTTCAAATGAACTCCTTGGTATGTCTTCACTTTGTACCCTAAAGCAAGTCAGATGATTTGCAGTATCTGTTTCACAGGAAATTTTGTTCAGGCCTCCCCCCACAGAGCTACCCATACACCTCTGGTTAACGTACTAAACCGACTGGGGCTAATTAACTAGTTGGGCTACACAAAATCTTTTCTTCTCTTAATTACATTAACCTAATGTGACTTGAATTCAACGGACCGAAAACGAAGCCGCTAATTATATTAAGGACTTCAAATATAATTTCAAATTGCCAACCACCAAACTGTCACATAATTTATCTCATTTCCTTTAATAGATTTTGCATTCAAAAGCCTGTGTTCTTTATTAGAAATTTTATTTTAAAATAGTATTAATAGAATGCAGATTTAGCACGGTAATTGATATATATGTATGCGTTCAATGGGTATTGCATATGTGGTTATACGTATTTATGTATACACATACACCTAATACAATTTTAGTAAGATGAAAGACCTGGGCATTCTTTCCTACGGTAATAGTAAGAACTTGATATGCAAAATTAACATGCAGAGGAATTAATTTTTTAAAGCACCTATGTTTAAAAATTATTTTTTTCTGAAAAAGTTGCTCTCTACCATGGAATTATTCTCATGCTACTCTAAAATGCACGTGAAGTGAGGGGTTCTAAGTCATAGTCCAGCATCCCCCTTGTATGAAATTTCTCCCTGATTCTCCTTGGGCTGGAGAGCTCTTCCCAGCAGCGCTGTCAACTCTGGCTGTGCCCTTGGCCTGCAGACCAGACCCCAAGCTGCTCTAAGCTGCAAAAGGGCCTCACTTGCCCCCTGAATGACAATGAGGTCCAGGTGACCCAGATGGCCAGCCTCAGTGCCCAGACTTCCTCCTGGCTGAGACAAGCTGCGGGACACTTCTGGGCGCTGTCGAAGGACTCCCCTCCGCAAAACTCATGAACATGAGCAGCCGTAGCAACATCTTTTGTATCTTTGAAAATTAGCATTAATTCTACACGAGCAACCACAGTAGTAATAGACAGAAAAGATACCTCCTATTTGGAGCCTGGGTCAGGAAGAAATGGAGCGACACTCATTATTGTTAAGCTAGCTACGGGAGTGGTGCTGCTCTGTAATGCTAGGCAGTATAGGGTATCCCTATTTTTTGATATATACCACTTTATCCATCAAACAACATCATGGCCTATTGCATAAGTGAAATTGCCATTGCTAGAATAATTTGTATAATTATATCGCACGAGTAATAGAAAAAAAAGAGTTGAGCAAACAATCCAAAAAGATTTACAGCAACTTAAAAAATTGCAGTCACGAGAAAGATAATCTACATAATGCAGATCATCTATAACATCTAAGAAAATAAAATATTTATTTTTGCTCATATTTTTTATTCATATTAGACAAGTGGTACGGTAGGAACAGTAAAAGAAATTCTCAGTATTAAATGATTTTATGTTTTTATTTGCTAGGTTTTAATACTATCATATGTAGGTACTCTATGTTTTTGAATGTACGCATTAATAGTTTTGCTTTTTTTCTTTACCACCTAATCTTTAATTATCAGAGAGAAATTCACAGTTTTGATAGGTTTCACTAACAACACATTGATATAAAACCAGATACATGTGCAACTTCAGTTATAAACAACATTCTCTTGAGTAGAAAAACAAACTGAGATGTACTTATATCATTTATTTGTTTGTTTATTTATTTGTATCAATAATATTACACAAAGTAATGCTTTTGTAATGGTATAATGTGTTTTGGAGAAAATTATTTTATTTAAGATTTATTTCACATTTATGTCAATCATAACCCTGGGTCAGCTACATTACAATTTGTTTTCCCAGGCAGCAAGGTTTATTACAATTTGTTTGCTCTATTTTTCACAAATGCGATGCACGCTCAGTTCACTTTCTGTGAAGTTTCTAACTTTTGCTGTTCACGTTTGCCACTGGCTCACCTCAACGTGCACAGGAGAAGCGAGTGTAAAGAGATGGAAAAGGCAGAGGAGAGAAGGGGAGGAGGCGGGGAAAGGACGCGGCCTGTCAGGGGCCCGCCCTGGCTGCTCTGCATCTGCCAAGGCCGGTGTCGTGCCGCTCACGCACAGGTTGACAGGTGAGATCTTCGCGTCCTGTCCTCAGCAGCAGACGCCAAGTAACCATAGTTACACCCCAGAGATGGGCCAAACGCAGAAAACACATGAATACAGGTATTTACTCAATTTTTTTTAAACTATGAACTATTTTAGAAGTGAGGCTACTCACACCTCAATTATGAAAACATCCTACTTGATTGTGAAAAAAAAAATTCACTTTGATTTCACTAGCCTAATCACTAGTGAATTACTAAGCAAAGCTTACCTTAAATTTTACAGCCTATTGAAAGTGTAATTGAGGGTCCCAGGAAACAGCGTAACACAATACAACACAAAACAATCCAAAAATTCATCACAAAACAACATAAAAAATCCACGTTACTTTATAATCATGCAATTCCAGGAGGCGCCATGGGCGGCGCCCACCGCACCCTCAGGCAGAGTCCCCGCCTGGTGGTGCACGGCTGCGCAGGCTGGAACAAGAGGAGCTCTACCAGTCTGAGCTGGGTAGTGAGACCCAGCACCAAATACATTTAAAAAAAGAAAAAGAAATGGCCAGAAGTACAAATCCACTGTTTAAAAAATAAGTGTCAGAATTCTAATTGAGAGGGCCCAATGCCTCGTCTATATTTTCCCTGATAGCATACAAAGGACAGCAGCCCAAGGAGAAAACCTGAAACGTGTCTTTCAATGGTTCTCTTAGGAGCAGAATGGCTAGGGAACGTGAGCAATCGGGCTCTCTGCCCGGGCGTCTCCTATGTGCCCGGACTGCACACATACAAGGGAACACATTCCAATGCCACTTTACAACACCATCTGAAAACCAACGTCAGTGCAGCCAGGACCTTAAACACACTAGATCATCAGAGGGAAACACGAAGAGACTCAGGCAGCAAAGCAATTATCTCGAGGGTAGGGGTGGGGGTAGTGGGGAGGGGGGAGACGCGTGGCCCCTGCACCGCACCGAAGAGCTGCCAGCCCAGAACACAAGCCAGGCCGAGCTGCCGCTCGCAGTGCGGTGGCTGCATGTCTGGGTGATGTCCACTTTTATTCCTCCTAAACTTCTCATTTCTCTGCGATAGCAATTCATAATTGGTAGTCGGCCACTGGCTACCGCTGACGCACACCTAGGGTAATCTGACTGTAGATGCCTGAAGAAGAGCTGCATCGCCAATTGCATGCGAGTGGTAGCTGCCCTGCTGAGAGAGTGGAGTTAAAGCGAGAGGATGATTTTCTCTGTGAAGATATAAGTGAGTCCCCTTCTATCTATGCAATGCATACACCAGAGGACCTTCTCATGAGTTCTAATTTTAGCAAGGAAGAATAGAAAGAAAAGACTAACAAAGAAAAAACACATAGCCTTCTCAGAACACACCTATTTTGCTTGCTTACATCTGACTGAAAATCAAAATGAAGACAGAGCTGAAATTTGGCAATTTCTCTTACCAAAACATTTTCTTGGGGGTATGTAGTTAAAGCAGTGGACCTAGAAAGCCCCTCTTTAACTCTCAATTTTCTTAACAGGAGACGGTCAGCTTTGAGAGCTAATGTCACACAGAACAGACAGGATGGAACGAATAGGAGCAGACTTCTCAGGTGTCTGGTGCCCCCGTCATTAAAACTACAACCCAAAATTGAGTCCTATAAAAAAGCATGCAACATAAAAAGTGGCTTTGCAATGAAATAGCCCTTACTGGCTAGGTCCTAAGAGTAAGGGGGCTGATGTCTTCATCTCTATGAAAATGCTAGGCAGATTACACAGTCGTATTCAGCATGGATATGAAAAATTAATTTAGCTCGTAGCTATTAAAGTTAACATATTATTTCCTTCACAAGTCTCATGAAACAATGTCCTGCTGTTTTAAAGGTAAAAACAAAGTCTTACAGGCAATTTTCACTTTCCCACAAAACCAGGTTTGCTTTTTATCACCTCATCCAACCATCTGGCTATAATTTTGAATTTACATATAGTCACTACTAAGACAGCCTGAAATAAAAATCTGTGCAGGAATTATGACTATGCTCCAGAAATAAAGATGACAAACGGTCATAGGCCTGGAGGGAAGAAAGGCTCCTTTTCTAACTCTTGGCTCTTCAGCGTTAGAAGCGCACCAGCTGAAAGTACTTTCCTAACAGCCAATCCCTTTCTCTCCCTGGGTTCGTAAAGTGAGTCATTTTGTGTAGTTTTGCTCCACTGTGAGACTTGTCTTCAACCACCAAATCCTTGCTAACATAATGACTTTTCCAGAGATTGTGCATAAGTTGTTGCTCTGAAATTTGAAATTCACTTCTTCTGAAGAAAACACAAGACCATGCCAAAGTCAGTCAGGGCTGGACATACCAATCTTGGAGTCAGAAATTTAGAATCACCAAAATTGCTTAACTAGGACTTCATTTTTAAATTGTAAATATAAAACTTTAATGCCAGTAATTAAGAGTCTACACAAGTATGAACATGCCTGAAGCATTACAAATTGAATAAGCTTGAATTCATGTTTTATGGTATTTTAATTGTTTTCTTTTTTGACTGGCTCAGTCTGCTCTGAACCCGTGGTTTGATCCCCTGAACCTGCCTATGCTTGCCTAAGCAGATGCTTTAGACTACTGACCTATCTCATCTATGTTTGATAGTATTTTAGTCTCAAAGAGTTAGAGGCAGAAAGCAGCCTTTGCAGGTGACAAGCATAATTGGTTAAGCAGGAGTCAGGACTCATCAGAGATCAGAACTCAATACCATGTGACCAGTAGCCGCACTCCCTTTCATTGACTACAAGACTATGCTAGAATTTAGATCAGCTCTTTAGCAAATCTGTGCCTCATCACATAAGGGACACATGATAACTAGTTCCCACAGAGTGTGGCAGCCCTTCCATTAATAAATGCCTATGTGTATATCAACTCCCTAGGAATAAGCAAGTAGACTAATTTACCCATGGTAAGAAAAATGACATATAAGCTTGGGAGAAAATTTAAACACGATTTTAAGGAACTTTCCAAAAGTTTGGGCTACCCTTCCAAACTGTCCACCTATGCACCCTACTATTTCCTGAGAATTAATGATTCACTTTTGGATAAACAGAAAAGTAAAAATAGGTCCACCCTGTCACTTCTGCAACTATTATTCTCTGTGAAATCATCTATGAAAAAATTACCTATGTAAAAAGTAATTCAAGAGTCACTTGCCGTGGTAGTGTCAAAGGCACCCCTTCTATTGGACAAAAACCTGAGTTCCGGGCTGCACAGGAAAGACAGAGAGGGGGTGCTGGGGCTTGGGGCAGCTTGCTGAAGACATCATAAGTTACTGTGTTGGCATTTAGAGTTGAAAATCAAAATTGGTGACTCCTAACTCTTACTTTCTTAAAAACACCAAGTTGAATTTTTAGCTTTAAGCTAAGGAAAAAATTCTGGCAAGAGAGTATCAGAAGAGAAGAAGGCAAACTCCGCCTCTACTGCTTGCTTATACTTGTTGGTGCTCTACTGCACAGAATACGCAGTTCACACTAACATGGATTTTACCCCAAACACAGAGTTTAAAGTCCACAGTATTGATACAAAAATACACATTATCTGTACTTTTTTGTGTGTGCTTTAGATATGTTTGGAATAGCTCATATTCGTAGCGACCCACCTTTTCTCAGCCTCCTCAGAGCTGGGATTACAGGCGTGCACCACCATGCCCAGCCTCGGTGGGCAGCTCAGCATGCCAGGGGCGGGGCCATGGCAGCATAGGGAGTCAGGGATCAAATCCTGGTCCCTGAGCTTGCCTGAGCAGGCTCTCAGTCTGCTGAGCTATCCTGCCAGCTCTTATGTGCAGCTTTTACAGAAATTGGCTAGACAGCATTCTTACCATCTCAGTCGTCTTCGCTGCAGAAAAGGCTTTGCATTCTGGAGTTTATGTAAAGCATAGTATTTTATACTGCTTCATGGAAGTTCAACTGAAATTCAGAGCACTTCATGTGAAAATAACAAATGTAACAAATGTATTTAATTATCTGATGTTTCTATAGTAATTTTAATGGGCTTAATAATTGCAAAAATGTAACATCTGATAAAAACAAATGTGCTTTGTGTGTGAAATGCTCTCAGTTGTTTTCTCTGCACCAACAAATCTGTGGCATGTATAAATGTAAAAAGAGTACTAATCATTTTAAATATTACTTTGTATTATTACTCTTGTTAAACTAATGAAAATGCTCATGAGGAATTAATACCTGCTGGTTTCACAGCATTATTATATGCATTATATTTAATTTTATATTTTCATAGGTAGCTCTATTTTCCTATTTTGGAATGAAACAACTAAGTTTCAAGAATATTAAAAACTTGCTCCAAATCATGGAGTAAGCTCCCGGCCCCCTTCTGCATACCCTGAGAGAATGCTTCCACACAGCACTTACTTTTCAATAAGGATATAGGCTGGCATTTTCTTTCTTCCAGTGGCACAAGCTACAAATCAGCAATGCAGCTATGTACCCGGTAGGTCCTGAGAGGGAACAGCTGGAGGACAAAGAGTTGTGACCGATTCACCCCCTGCGTGTGTCACACTGAAAGTGGCCCTTCCATCACACTCCATATTGAAGCCTGACTGGCTTGTGTATAGGTCCAATTATTCCCTGTAAGCCATGTCGCTGTCATCAGGAAAAAAATATGGTGGTGCTTGTGGTTCACAAATGCATGCGTTCCCCGTAGGAGCCAGGAAGTTAGGCAAAGGAATGACGGCTCTGCTGTACCTACGTAGGCAAAGCAATGGATGTAGTGTACCAAGGTTAAAGATTAAGTAGAATGCTCCCAAGCTTCCGCAGCAGAGATGTGGGAATCTGATGTGATCTTTGATAATTGTGGTGCATAATACAATCCACGTGAGACAAACGGTATTACAGACATTGGAAGGCACGCGACATGATGGACTTCTCACTAAGCCACTCTTTAGCCACTCCAGGAGGCAAATGCCCAATCTTTTCTACCAGTACAGTATTCTATGGATTGAGCTCAACCTCACTTCAAGCTTTCCAGGAGAGGATGATGCTCTGAAACACAAGCCCGCTTCCTTTGCGCTAGGCCTTTAAAGCTTTGTGATCACCTAGATTTTGTAAGATTTAAGAAGAGAAAACCTGTACCATCTGGTAGCAATTTTGCTAATGCACACCAGATTATTTTGCAAGTATACGATTTATCGTATTATCGAATTCTTTCGGTTTAAGGAGATAAAAACTGAAGTTGTCAGATTTTACCAATAGCTATTTTGTCACAGCAACTTTAAACAAAGAAAATGCAACATCAGCATTAGATGGATGGCTCAGTAGAAAATGTGGGATTATTCTTTGAGAATCCATAAATGAAAGTGATAATGTGGACAAGATGGAGAAATATAGTTAACCTTGGTCAATTATAAATAATGAAGGGGAAATCGAAGATTCCTCTAAAGGTCTCAGATTAATAGTAATTTAAAATTTAGAGGCTTAAAATATCTCCGGAATTTCTGTTTTTTAGATCCTGCTTTAAGGAAAGAAAGCCTTACATAACTAAATGCCATTTGAATGTACTACTTTAAAAAATAAGATTATAGTCCATTTTGTTTGATGCAAACAGAAAGAAATGAAATCAGGCCCAAGTTATCACAGGTAATCTCAAGCAATGATAAATTCAACTTTTAAAACCAACCAAGGATGTTACCAACAAGCACTCATGTAGCACTTTCATATTTTAAAATGAAAGGTAAGATTTATAAGGAAGCATTTTGGGATAAATTTTAAAATTGCTTTTAAAGAAACATTTTTTAATTCTGACCAATAAAACACTGAAAATAAACTGGTTAGGGCATACTCCTTCAACCCACAAAAGATTATGCCTTTCATTTAGAAAACTAATTTAACTTCTCCTTAAACAAAGTGCTTCCAGACAGTAGTAAAACTCCACTAGGCCCTAGATATTTGGAGAAGCTTAATGGCTTGATCGGGTGTATCTAAGTGCTTCTTAGGTAAGCATGCATTGTTAGGAAAAAAAATTAAGAGGGGAACTAGCATTGTAAGTTTGCTTTGTATGTTGGAGCAGCAAGCTAATCCTAAATTCTTATTATAGGCATCACCACTAGAGCATCTGGGTTGGTTTTGGAGAGTGAGGATGCTTCTGCTAGGTTTACTGTATTAATAATTATTCCGAATTCAGAGTCCCAACTTTTCTGGACTGATTACTTGGATTTTTGAGATACCCTCTGCTTTCTAAAGTTCATCCTGGCTAGAAGACTGGGGATACACATGTTACTCTCAGGCTTTGTCCCATTTCAAGAGCCAGAGAAATCCCAAATGGGAGGCATCTCAGGTGTACCCGTTAGGTAGTCCTCAAAATTGCCTAAGGCGACATTAAAACCTATATTTTTTGTGGCACCATCTTTTCAAAAGCTATCTGAAAGTGGCACTGAGAAAGGCTATTCAGATTTTTTTACAAATCCAGGTGAGAAGAATCATCACAATGATTTTTTTAAAAAAATATATTTGGGACAGAGTCTATAGCGTCAACAGGGTCTCACTATGTAGATCAGACTCACGGTGAGTGTCCTGTTTTCAGCCTCCCAAGTACTGTGACCACAGGTGTGCTACCATGCCCAGGCTCAACCACTATCTCAGGATGCCCTCCCCGGGGCGGGGCTGGCATGGCATGCCAGGAATCAAACCCCAGCCATGACACTCTACCTACACAGGTGCTGTCATCCACTGGGCTATCTAGATGGCCCTGGCACTGAAGGATTTAATAGCACAGTGCCAACGACATACAGCAACCAAAGCACAATAGAGCGTAATACTGTAGTATGTTCAAATGGTTCAAGTTCATTAATAATGTGCACATTTGTGAGATATTTACTCAGCTAAAAGTCCATTATTCTACTTAGAGGAATCTTGAACGCAGGTATCCTTTGCCAAAGTCACCAAAAGTTATTTGTTAAACTAGAAAATACATTATCTGGCCATCTTGGTCCCTTATTTCTTTAACTTCGCATCTGAACATCATTGCATTAGCTCTCTAGTTCTTAAGCCAGTTGCCATGAACGTGGAAGAAATGGTAATGTATTACAAATGGGTATGTTCTAAGACCTGGAGAAAATGGGCATACCAGCTCTACACTGAAAAGCACGCTCAAGGTGTAGTCCATAGGAAGGAAGGCATGGATTCATGTGTACATGTACATTGATCAAAGCAAGATGTAGTATGGTCATACAAAGATTGGGTTGTTTTTCCTGCCAAGTTTCTAAACCAAAAGGATTTTTAATTCTGTAGTTAAACATTTCTGGCCTTTTATTTCTCCAGCTTATTAATATGAGTACATACACTCAAGGAACCTCAAAGCTGAAGAACTAAAAATAACATTATAGTGACACAGTCATTGACAATCCTCAAAACACTTTCAATTAAAAGGTTTTCATTCTCATAATGATAGTAAACAATTAGCCAGGACAGTGTTGTTATCTTGATATTTTTAACAATTAAAGGATTTGATTAAGCTCAAAACAAAAGCTCACACATACACATTGACAAATATATTCACAAATTAATCTTGACTTACAGTTTAAATTGCTGTAACTTTAAAAATGAAACTGTGAGACAAAGTCTGATATTTGGTCATGTAGGATAAATTGTGAAGTCTTTAAATACACTGGAGAATTAATTGAATCAACATAAGATGAGGCCCTGGTTTCACTTTCTAGATATAGAAATAGAGAAAGTGGTGCATCCCTATCTTTTTAAACGCACTGTTTTCCATGAGGGCGGAAAGCAGGACATATTGAATTTATGATACAAAACAAATGGCACAATCATGCAAAATGAAACCCATAGAACACTCGGTCTGTGAATGCTGTGTTAGCCTCTATTATAATCAAGGATCCCTGTTTTGGACGGTTTGCACAGGTCTATTTTGTCACCAGAAAAGTAAAAAACCAGAAAGAGCACTGGTGCTGAGAGGTTTGGCTCTTGTTCCAGAAGCAATCACAATCCATTGGTTGACAGGATGAATTCACTTCCTGGCTTCTCTATTATTCTTAAAAATGAAGAAGTTTGCCTTGTCACAATTTCTCAAGTCGCTTGCCCTTCCAATTTTCTACGAATGTCCGTAAGTCACACTTAAATAATATATTCATTCACATAATTAATCTGAGTAATGCTTTATCTTTGCAAAGTCAGTGACAAAACATGTTTTAGAATAAAGGTATGGGGTACAAGATTACTTTCCATTTTACACGAGACTAAAAAGACAAATGCATAATGTTGCCTAAGAACAAAATTAACAAAACGAAACCAGTAACTTTGCCATTTAGGGTATGATAAAAGACATTATCTCACACTTGCATTATTTGTTCTGTTTAGCATTTGTTCAAGAAATATGAATTCTGCTCCTACCAGTAAATACACAAAGAACACAGCTAGCTCATTAATGTGCCTTATGGAGATGAGAAAAGCGATACCTACACCATAACTCACAGCATATTATTGGAAGATTATTTGACACAAATAAAAGTAACTGGCAACAAGAAAAAATAAAAGTCTCGGTTTGAGACTGGGCTGTGGTTTTGTAGACGGCTACTCCGACGAAGCTGCCTTTGCACTGGGATGTGAACAGTGATGTAGTTGGTAGCAGCACCCACCACGCAGACCAAAACGTGTATGTGAAGACACACTGACTGGTATGGGAAGAGTGTGGCACTCTTAGTGTGCATTCTATGCCTGAATAATGAAACCCTAGAACAACGTCCAAATGCCCCTCAGAATTATAGTTAGCTCTGGATTGTGTTTAAAGCTATCTGTGTGCTAAAACTGAGGATAAGCCGTGTCACCTTCTCAAGAGAATGTTTTAGCCTCACAATTAGGTCAGAAATTATTGCTTTTGTTTTCTTCTTTTAGTGTGAAGATATTTGAGGAGTGTATGTGTACTTAAGTAGGCTGGAAATGCTGTGGGAAGGTCTGGGATTTTCCTTAGGATGTACATTGGCTGAGCTCACCCAGTTTTGCACCGGGATCACAGAATTTCTCAATTTCCCTAGGGACTGAGCACAAGTAGACTGTTCTACACAAGACACACACACAGAGGCATCAGGGCTCCATTCCCTCATGGAATTCACAGTCTGCTATCGCACTGCAAAGCAATGATGTGCATGGCACTTGGATCCTTTTCTTTTTTCATTTCCTTTGAGGAGGCAGCATCTTTCTGTACCACGCAGGCTTTCCTAGGCCTCACAATGCAGGCGTTGACCTTGCAGTGATTCTCCTGCTTCAGCTTCCCAAGTGCTGGGATTGTCAGTGTGTGCCACCACGTCTGGCCTTTAAACGCTTCTTTAACTTCACTAGAAATTTAAATCTATGACAGTCACCTAACTGGAATCCTCATGCTGCCCATGTGTAGCTAGAGGACTCTCGGGGGTAGGAATCAGGTAGAGAGGAAATCATCTTCAGGACAGACTCGGTGCTGTGTGCCTTGTGAGACACACTTACGTAACTCTGCTGGCTTAGTCCGGAAAATTGGAATTGTGGTGGCACAAGCACTTCCTAAGCTTCCTTTCCTGTCACGTTTCTGATCAGTGAACACACGCAGACATCACAGATGTGTACGAGTACGCACAGCATTACCGATGTGTCTGCAGTGTTTCACCACTCACAGCGACGACTATTTTCTTGGCGTGTTCCCACCACACGGTGAAAGAACACCTGTGGCTTCTGGCATTTTGGTCCACAGAGGTAAACAAGGAAACTGATGAATATCAAGGTCTCCTACGTGTTCATACATTTAGTGGATGTCTGCAACCTGAAGTTAGAATTTGGTTTGATATGGCCAACCCTAAATTTTATTCTACTACTTCAATATTTTAATTATTAAATTTGGACACCAAGCAGTGAAATATGACAAAAAAAATTTATATTTTAACTTATTTCTTCAACCCAGCCACTGATACAATGGAATTGCAGTGATTTAACCTACATTTAAATCAAAAGTCATATTTTTACCTTTTCGAAGAAATGAATAATATAGCGCACTGACTTCACATGTGAGAGAGAACAGAGCCTACTTGCGGCTTACCACGCCAGTTTCCTTTGACCTCCACAGAACAGAATCACATCTTTAGCCTGCAGGAACACAGATTTAACTTCTCAGGGAAGGGGCTGTATGGCACTACCACGTCCGCCCTGCTTATTTCCTGCACAGGAAGGGAGTGGGAAGGAAAGAACACACATGGAACAATGAAAGAGGCTGCAAGACCAGAGGAAAGCGCGAATCCAAGGAAGCGGGCAGGAGCAGATGGCGCAGGACAGAGACCTGTGGGAACTGGGGAGAAAGGGAGCAGTTGGCAAGGACGGGGATGCATGCTGAGTCCTGAAGGATCTGGAGGCCGCTGGCGACCGGGACGGGATGTGAGTCAGCCGCTTTTCACCCAAATGCCACACCAGCGAGGGAACTCCAAGAGACCTGCGCAGGAGCTCAGCAGGCAGTGCGCAACTGCAGAGCCTCTCCCCATCAAACAGGTCTGCCACTTCAGCTCGGCGAGTGGAGGGTTAAACATGTTTTCAGCGCGTAATTGGACTTTTCTCCTAACTTTATCGTCCCTGCTCAGATCTTCACTTATGAAAGCAATGGCAGAGCTAAGGCCCTCCTGTGTATTTACAGCCAATTTTTACTTATCTTAGATGAATAGGACATGCCATTCAGTATCACTGACACAAAGACCGATTCATTTAAACCATGCAGGATTATGGTGGCCAATTCTACAACTAACAGGCAACTCAGGAACAGAATTTTCAGTGCTAATATTAAGACATTTCTAGTCATCATATCTAAAAATCTCCTCCCCTCAAAACAAGCTAAGTATCCTTGTTCATCATGTTAATATGTATTCAAACTATGAAACTTTCCCCATATTCTTCAAAGCACTGAATAATTGTAGTTTAGTTAGGTAGTAAGTAGATGAAATTTGAAATTGAAAAAAAACAAACAAACAAACAAACAAACCAACTTGGGCTATAGCTTTGATGGAAACACCTGATTTATAAAAGCTCTTTTTTCTTTTTTTAAAGTTCATTTTCTTAGCATGTGATTTTTCATCAAGTAATAAATCATAGATCTATAGAACTATGTGGTATATAAGTTTGATATTAGCAGGAAGGAGCATAAACATTTTAAGACACTGCTCCTATCAAAGAATATGATGTCAAAGTATGTTTACATCACGAAGGCTCATACCAGTTGACAATTTCAAATACAAACTGATGAATGTTCTTTAAGATGTTCCTTTTAAGATACAAAAATATAGGCATCAGAACAAATCACCAAGACCAAGTCAAGATAAAGACATAAATCTGAAATTTCAGAAATATGCTTATGGCTACAATATGCTGTTAATATGCAAGCTTTTAGATTTTATTGTATCCATATAACTACCAAAGCATAACACAAATAATACTTCTGTATATTTCTTATTCATTCATTATATAGTTCTCATAAGTGCTTAAGGTTTTTACAATGTTCAAACTATGTATAATTGGTTATTTCAGAATGTGGCTGATCCTATTTGGACTGTTATCTGTAAAGCATATCTATTTGTATAACTCATTAATTAATTGATTGATGCTTCTACAGCCCCTGGAATTGTATGCAGGGCCTGTCACCTGTTTCTGTCACCAGTCTCGAGTTTATTTATTTTGAGAAAAGGTCTTGCAGCATTGCTGAGTTTCCTAGGTTATGTTTGAACTCAGAACCTCTTGCCTCAGGCTCCCACAGCACTGCCACACCTGGCTTGACAATAGTGTGAATATGAATTTGAACTTTCCTTAGAAATGGTGAAGAGAATTATATCCCTTACGTAGGTTTTTTTCTTATATATTTTCTAGCTAGAAGTTTGGCCTCTAGTTTATGTGAGCTATAATCTTTGCTTGAACTTGACTATTCTTAATTATTTGTCTGTTTGTTATTTATTTGGTACACAATTTCACTACATAACTTGGACTCATGCTGTTCCTCCTGTCTCGGCATCCCCAGTTCTGGGATTACAGGTGTGTGCCACTATGCCCAGATTCAGTGGCCAGCACAGCACGCCAATTTGATCATTCTTGACCCATCTTTTGTAAAAGTACTGAATTCTTCATATGTTATAGATGTTTTTGTTATAGAGTTCACTAACGGAAATAGTACAAGCTAAATCTTGAACAGTAAAAAGTCCGTTTCAAAACTAGCATAAATTTTAAAAAGTATTTGGAAATAGAAGGCAATATGGTACAGTATGAACTAAGGGATGCTGTTAGCTTGAGTTGAAATGTATAGGAAAAGTGTATCAAAATGCTTATACATGTACTAACATCTGTGGGATACTATGGAAAGGGTCATCAGTAAACGAAACTGAGTTAGTTCCCAGGTTCAACCCTCTACAGTTAAGCACACTGTTTAAAATTTTTCTGACAGTGTTGTCGGGATTATCCTCATCAATACACATAATGTGCTTAAAGTGAGTCTAGCACAAAATCAAGGCTACATCGGAATGTTACCGTCGTCATCAGCATGGCTGTTGTCGGCATCACTGACACTATCATCAGCTTTTCAACAATGTCAGTGTTATGGTTTATGTCTAGTTGTCCCCCCAAAGCCTCATGCAATCATGAGACGGAGACTTCTAGACTTTGAGACTGGACTCATGATCCACTGGGATTATGTGTTTTAGTACTGATGGGACTATCGGTCTGAGTGCGTCTGGGATTATGGATGTGGCCTAAGGTGGAAAGGCTGAGGCAGAGAGCCTGAATGCAACATAAAGACAGACAGAGAGACAGACTCTAGCTGTTGCTCTCTGCTGCCTTGGTTGGTTGGTAGCCTCTGTCACCATTTTGTTGCTGTTCCGCCACCATGAACTGGATGCTCTCTGCCCAGTTCCACTCAGCGTTGGACCAGCCAAACGTGCACTGAAACCTCCAGTAACTGTGAGCTAGAGAAACCTTTCCTTCCTTCATTTTGAGTGTCAGACATTTCTCCCAGCAATGGGTAAAATGTAACTAATACAGTTATCTTACTCCTTTTCCCAGGGAAAAGCAAATAGTTTGATTGTTGAGGGATTAAGTATATGGAATGAGATAATATTAAAAAAATGTTAAATGAGGCATAGCTGTTGCTTGCTCCTATGGTGTTCGTTTCTAAAACTTTACACATTCGTTCAAAAACTTTTGCTAGAACCAATTGAAATGGTTTTTAAAATTCATTTAGGTGACATAGTTATGCAGAACAACTGAATACAAGACTGAAAATATTAACTTGAAATCTCCTATAAACATTTATCTCATAGGTGCCAAGTATGAGAATTTACTGTTGTTCTAATCAATTAGATTACTTATTTGCTAATCTGAAAAGGTTTAATTCCTAGTCATCGAAAATCATCTCACATGCAAATACACATAGCTATTATTTTGTTAATACAATGTGGAGATTTGCAATCCCACTATAAAATTATGCTAAGGTTATTCACAAGCAATTTTTCAATGAACAGTATACACAAGATAAAACCTACCACAGTTATCAAAATTCATGAACGTTCAAATATTTTATACAAAGTGGGAGGCATTTGCATATAGCTTACCCTATGTCCCTACCTCCTTTATATCTCCATCGGATTCCTTATAGTATTGGGTCCATTATTAGGTTTCATTTTTAGCAAATAAAAATTGAAAAGGTCTGTATGTCTTACTCGCAGGAGCTTTTATATTTCTGAATAGGCCACATGTATGGCCGGCTGAACCCACTAATATGGAACCCACAGAAATGATTGCGCCACTAATGATACTATGTATCCTGCTGGGTACCTTCATATTTTTAGGTTACACAGACTTTTGTTCTTATGCTTATAAAAGTCAAGTAAACAAGTGTTTTTATAAAGCATTTTCCACAGTTCATATTGATGGCTGTAATTCTTACTGCTACCACCAGGATGATGTTTTGTTTTCCAGATTCAATAGACATTGACAGACTGATTGTAAGATCACATCCAATGTCCCCAAACTGTGCTGAGATATTAAAAAACCTTACTTTTTTACTGATACAACAATATTAAATTCATCCAAGTTGACAATTATAAAATAAGTGACAAACTTTTAAATAAATTTCCTATCTTTTTACAATGCTGCAGCATTAGAAGGCTTTCCTTCTCTTCACTAATGCGTGTTTGTTCCATCCTGAGGGCACAATTGCCCCAATGTTTCTGGGAACTTTTTCTATTCTCCAGGCCAGCTTTTACTTCATATACTTCTTGACTTTCAGAATCCAGAAAAAAAATTTCTGCTATCTGCTTTGAAATGAAAGTTTTTTTTTTCTTTAGTTCTAGGGTGATTTTGATTTTCCAAATCAGTCAGAAATCATTATTATAATGCCTGTCCCAGTGTGGACTGCCATTCTTTTTGCTGTACCCTTACAAAATATCTGGAATTTAAAGGTCATATTTTCAAAACTTAGTGAGGTACAAAAGTTGCATCGCTTTCTCTGATGCTCATAGGAGTGTCCTTACACATCAAAAAGAAGCCTTCAGTTCTCTGGTGCATCTCTATGAGAAAAGGATCAATTTTTAATGATGATGGCCATAAGCAAACCTCAAACATACCAAGTAAATGAATGTAATCTAGGCTGCCTATGAAACCTTTGTTTCTAACACAAACTCACATCTACAAAAAAAGTCTATTGCCAACAAACACCACCAAAACTCTCTTATTCAATGAAATCCATGCCAAAAGAGTTTTAAAAGAGTCTCTTGTTACATGCCAAATTAAGAAGATGCTATTTATACATTTCTGATTTGTAAGTATCATGGATTGAAAATTTGGCTCTGAGTACAGATCAATGTAAAAAAGAAATGACTTCATATAAAAATACAGGTGCAGCTACAATTTAATTACAGAGTTCTCATTTTTGCAGGGTGTGTCTTTGTTCTCAGGCTGGGCAATGTGTACTTTAAATTTTCATCAAAGAAAGCTGCCACTTGAAAGAGCTCTAGGAATTCCGATGACCGAGACTGTCGTGATGACTGCGTGATCTTCGGCTGCCTTCCCTAAAAATGTTATGCGGTTGCATCTTCACTTTGTTAGTATTTAGCACATTTGGCAAAGTACAGTAATGGTGTAAATGGAAACAAGCATTTGCATGCAAAGCTTAGGAAAGGAAAATTTTAAAAAATGTCTAAAACCAACATCTAAAAATTTATTTTCAAGTTTTGAAAAGGATTGGAAATAATGTCATGCATTCTATTTATGAAAAAAGTTTTTGTTTTAGTCAATTTTAGTTTTGCCTGAAGGAGGAAACTAAACAAAAACAATTATGATCTAAATAAGAACAGTGCTTTTGAAACGAAGCTGCTGATTTTATAATGTAGTCATTTCCACTAATATATAAATGTGCTTTTTACCTCTACTGTTTTATCAATTCAAGTTATCATTTATACAAAACACACAGATGGTCTTAGAAATAGTACAAGTTTCAGATGTTCCAACTTCCTGGCATATGGAACACTTTTAAGGATCATCATTTTGGCAACATTTAAATGATTTTAAAATTATTTATACACTACCCCGTTGGCATCACTTCACAGCCACAGGTTATTACAACTCTAAATGATTTCATTGCTGATTGGACTGGTTCTTATTTAGAGGTTAAACTAACTGATGAGACTATGAACTGAAGCCTTTTAGTTGAATGGCTGAATCCTTCTAGGCAGAAAAAGTAAAAGAAGATTTGATAATAAATATTTTGGCATGAACCATAAAATTTGGTCTAATTCAATACACAGCAAAGCAGGAAGTCCCAAGAATTAATCTGAAATCAAATTTATTAGATGGTTTTAAACTGTTAATATTATAAATATTAGTACATAGGAATGTGCAGTGCCTTTGCTGGCCTGGCCTACAGTTTTGCTTCTTTCACATGGACTGCACCCTTTTAATGTCTGCAGCTTTTTCTGCGTCTTCTCCCTGAAAGCTAAGCAGCAGGCCTTGCTCCCTTTCTATTCGTATTTACTTGCTGATTGCCATCAGTCTCTAACCTTAAAAAACAAAACAAAACAAAACTATGTATTGGTGAGCTCTCTATTCATCCAGGAAGCGGTGCTATGCTGTGGTAAGAAATTCTCAGTGGCTTTTAACACAGTAGATATTCCCTTTATCTTTCTATGTGTTCATACCAGGAAGACAGAGACATGGGGTTCCCCTAGACAGTCGCATGTAGTCATATGACTCTCACTCTGTAGGTGTTTTTCCTCTACCTGAAACATGAAATTGGCTGGGCTGTATAGCAGAAGAAGGCACATATGTCAGGCTCACTCAAGCGCAGTCCTTTTCTTTACTTTTTACTAGCCAGTCATGAGACTGAAACAAGTCTAGTAGGCCTTCCCCAGAGCAAGGAGGTTGGAAGCAAAGCCTTTCATTAGCGGTGAGCACTTGCACGGCTGCCACAACTGAATGTTCTCTCCAGCCTCCACCTCAACTCCGAGATTCTGACTCATCTATCCAACTGCCTATTTGACAAATTTTCTTGGATATCTCAGAAGCATTCTAACATTACCAGTCTAAAAGTGAGCGAGTCTCTAATACGGCCCAACCCAAAGCTTCTCTTTCAACCAAGAACCTGCATTTTTTTTTTTTTTTTTTTCAGTAATGAGAATTAAACTGCAGGCCGCAGGCAGGGTAGGCAAATGTTCATCCACTGAGCCTCAGCCCAAGCCCCTGTGGTGTGAACAGCTAAGGCAGCTTCACTGTCTCAGAGCCATTAGTGAAGATGACCCTTCTTCACTCAGCAGTCCCTCATGAGTCCCACTTAGTTTTTAGCACGTTTGATGGGCTAATCTAAACACTCCTCCCTATCTCCACTTTTAACAGACGGCTCCAACTTGTCTGTTATCGCTTGCACGGATTAGTTCAGAAACTTCTAACTGGCTTCACTACTTTTCACGCTACCACTCTTTTGTGTGATCTCAACACACCAGAAACTTCCTCCGAGAAACCTGTGATTCTTCCCACCTTTCTGACAGGAAAAGCCAAAGTGTTTGCCACAGCGGTACGTCCTGGCACAGTGAAACTTCCTGTCTCCACCCTCACCCACCCCTGTGCCATCATCTCCAGAGCTCGATCACTGTCTGTTAGCTCAGAGTATTCTACGCACTTCAGCAAAGTATTAGGCATGTCACACCTTAAGGTTTTAGCATGTGCTGTTTCATTTACCAAAATTTTTTCTAGACAGGTGTATGGTTCCCTTTCATCCATCTTTTTCAGGGATTTAGGCACGATATTCTCTGAGTAGCCCATTCAAAATGTTGATCTCACCCTACATCGAAGGAGTCCCTCTATGTATTGACTGCTTTTCAAGAAATTATTATAATTTGGCCACCTTTGTGTTGCACTTACTTAACTCTGTTTATAGAGTCCACAAGATTGTAATATTTTAGCACTGTATTTTCAGTGTGGGGGATTTTGTCACTGATCTGTATAAAGCAAAAGTAGGTCATCAGCAGAGACATGGGAAAGTCAAGAGTAATAATGCTTTCAATATCTTTGAATTTTTAAGATAAGGAAATGGGGCTTATAACTAATATTATTTAAGGGATCTGGAATATGTTTCTAGGAGCAGAATATTCTTATCTTAATTGCATATATAGGAAATATCAGCACTAACTAGAGAAGCTTTGATCTCCGTACTCTTCTGTCCCCTGGGCTACTGACCTCATGGTCTAACACCAACGCGCTTAGTTGTACTTTGCATTTCACCATTTGACTTTCACACACATTTCTCAAGTAAAGTTGGGACATGGATACTCCATACCTAGAGTTATAAAATTCTTTTTATAGGATTAGTGTCATTCAGATCAGTGCAGAGTGAAGAATGCTTGGATTGCCCTACAGATTCCTAAGAGTCTGTCTACGACGTCCTTGACTACTGTTAAGTTACCTGCCACGCTAACTGGCTACCAGCTGCTCAGCAGTAGTGCGAGCTGTTGAGATTCCTAAAATCCATCTTGTCGTTCTGTTCCTCAGCTCTCACAACACACACACAGTCACCTAGAGAGCTTGAAACCCTGGCAAGCACATCCGCAATGGACATATCCCAGACATCACACAATGGAAAACTAAACAATGACAGAGTCAGTGACAGCTTGGTTGAGTGAGTTCTTCCGGGATCACATTAGAAAACAGAAAAATGAAGTCCTCATGTAGAATCACTGCTACTAGGAAGAAAGAGGAAAACTAAAGATCCTGTCATGAGGTCAGTGAGACAGCTCAGTGGACTAAGTGCACGGTTAGGCAAGGGCAGGGACCCAGGTTCGATGCCCAGCACCCCATGCCACACTGGCTGCAGGCACACTGAGCCAGCCACCGGGATCAGGCATGGTGGCACGTCTGTAATCCCAGTTCTGGGGAGTCTGAGAACCAGAGGATCACTAAGATTCCCACCTGTAGAGTGAGACCCTATAACTGCCAATTACATGAAAAGAAAAAATCAAGATTCTGTCATTCATATTGGTGCAGGACTCTGTATATAATGAAATAAACTCAGTATATAGTGAAATAAACTCATCAGTAACTATCATTAAGAATAGGATTTTGGGAGCTGGTGAAATAGCTCAGCAGTCCAAAGCACCTGTTCAGGCCAGCTTAGGCAACTGCAGGGACCGTGGTTCGATCCCCAGCACCACATGCTGCACCAGCCCCACTCCCCCACGGCAGGCTGAGTCAGCCATAACATAAATAAAGTTTCAAAAAGAAAAAGAAAGAAAGAATAGGGTTTTCATTTTTCACAAACAATAATTTCAAAGAACTTCTGGAAATATTCTAATTATATAACTGATATTTTTAGAAGAAATAATTTTAACTATACTATATGGAAATGCTAGGAGTCCTGAGTTATAATAAAGATTAACTCCACCTAGAACTTTAGTTTTGAAACATTAACGTAGAAATTCGTTTTTCATCTACTGGTCTCCGAATGCATCAACACATGCTTGCTTCACACGTTTTCATGTCCACTCGGGGAGAACTGAAATACACTTTTAGAAGAAGAACTGAAATGAGCAATGCCAGCCTTATCTACAAGTCGCCCAGGCTCTCGCCTCTGCGCTAGGGACGGAGCGTGCAGCCAGCCATGCAGTTATTCCCCGCTGCTGAGTGAGATACTCACGGTTATCCTCTCGTCTTTGTCATCCAGAGGAGAGCCATCTTTCTTCCAAGAAATGGTGGGCTCTGGATGGCCACGCGGGGGTTGGCATTCCATCACTGCAGGTTCCCCGACGGCCACCATGACGTCTGAAGGGTTTTGTCTGAAGTCATCCCGCAGTACTGTAGGGACAGGAGTAAATCATCATGTTCAAGGTATGCAGCTGCGCCTGTCTCTCAGCCTCAGGGGCGGAGGCATCTACTATGGCAAACTTCTACTAACAGCTACCGCAATGCGGCTTTAAAGCTATGTGTCTACACGTAGCTATGGATCGGCAGCAAACTGTGCATGCCTGGGCCTAGGGGTACAGGGGAGGGGGTGAGGGAGGGAGGGATCACTTCCTACTCTTCGTGGGCCGCCAGGTGCTTGTAGCCTGTGGCTCTGCACCTCCACCACTACCCTCTGGCCTCTTTCTAGCTTGTCTTCCTTTTCTGCCTACTCTCTGCAGTTTTCTCATCCATAGGTTAACGAATATAATTGAAATTTCTTCTTATTTGAAGCGTCAGAATGTTGTTTCCTATAGTTCAGTTATATACACATAAACACACATAAAGATAAGGACCCAGAAGCATACATTGAAATGAAAGAACATTTACAGACACTTAAAATTTATTCAGAATACACGATGATAATTTAAATAATTAGATAAAAATTTTAGTTAACTTCTCTCACACTATTTTTCCTTAATTCTGAGCACAATCAATCTCAGATCATTTTAGTAACTGCATAGAATACTTTAAAAAGCTATTGGTATGCTGAATACACAAATTTTTGGAGTGCAAAAAGTTATTTACAATTAATTGAATTGAGTTTTAGATACTACAGTTGTAGGCTAAAAGGATGTCTACCCATACCACCAACATGTTTCCTTGGTAGATAAAACATTGCCATGATCAGGATTTATATGCTATTATTAAAAACCTGAAAAACATTTTTCAGGTTTAGTTTCAACACTTCAAACATGTTTATAGACTTCAAAGGCTCGCGTCTCTCCAACAGGTTCTTCACGTCTACCCCCTCCTCATACAATGCATGAGTCAGCCATGATACTCTTTGAAACTCTTAATCTACCCATTGAGATATGCCACGCCCAATATAAGTATAGTAATGGTTGAAAAATCCTACCTCAGGGCCGACTCATTGTTCCTTATGTCTGGAAAGAATAGTAGAAGAAAAACATAGGGCACTAGACCTGGCTGATCTATTGTAATTCTCGCTTTAATCCTCTAGGTTACTAGGAGAAGAAATAGACAAAATGTAAACTTTCTTGCACTGAAAACTCTGCCTTCTGTTACCACATAATAAAGAAATAGAAGATGAAGGTTTTCACTATTAGTAAGCTCATATTAGTGCTGGAGGTTAAGGATTTACTGAAAATAACATGCAGGATTTATAGACAATGTAAATGAGTGGACCTTATCAAGCACTCCTGTGATTTTGGGGGGAATGGTGCTGGTCCTTTAGGACAAGATCTTTGAAAAGTTTTAAAAGCCCTGAAACACTAACATAAATTACTTGCCAGATAAAAGTAAATAATTTGTCACACTTTGTGGTACACTTGAACCCAACTTATTAATGCTACATTTTACCTACAAATTGAGATCCTATCTCAAATAAACCAATAAATAAATAAAAAAACTCTTAAAAACCTGTGTTACAGCTCTAAGTCAGATAAATCAAACTATTTTCCCCATTTATTATATTATGGGTGCATTTGCAGTATATAATGAAAAGCCTACAAAATGCAGTCCATTAAAGATGGCTGTTTAGATAATGCTCATGAAATTATTTTTGCAGCTGTAAAGCATTAAACTTTAGTATTGCACATGGCTGCAGGCCATCTTGCATGATGCTCTGAATTTCAAATTGTCTTCTTTTTCAGAAAGCAGTACTCCTTCCTCATATTTGTCTTGAACATTTGAAGAAAACTAGTACACAAAATAAAATGATAAGAGCCTTTACTGAACTTGCGCTATTTTCTTAACTTATGTTTCTGTTATCAAAATAAAAATGAAATTTAAATGGTTGGTAGTGTCACGGAAGAATATGTAGCAGCATGAATATCCCAAAAGACATGTCCTTTTAAAACTTCATGTTTTCTCCTCTAATATCTTCTTTTTTATTTTTTTTTTCTTGTTTCAGAACCTTTGTTTATTCACTCATTTTTATGGCCAGCTTAGCCTGCCCCGAGGGCAGGTCTGGCGCAACATGTGGTGCTGGGGATTGAACCATGGTCCCTGAAGCCGCCCAAGCTTTCCCAAGCAGGGGCTTTAGACCACTGAGCCATCCGTTGGGCCTCTAATATCTTCTTTAGGTATAAATTTTCCATGTTTCTTTATTTGAATATTGTGAGCATTCTACATGCAAATTTTCCAAAAGAAAATTTGATATTAATAAAAAAGAGTAAACAATATTATAACATACTCTAACAAATGACACCTAAAAAGGTGTTACAGTACACAAGTGACTACAATATTATAACCACATTATGTGTCCTCTATTTGCGTCCAATTTTATTATAGCTCAACAGCTTTTCATTTTTTCCAGTTAAATTACAGGAAAACGTAAGTCTCAGTGAATCTTTGAACCTCCTAGTTGGTCTTTTACCTGCAATTGTCCTTTAGAACAAATGACAGCATACCATCAGTATTTTTTTCCTGAAAAGTATCACCCAAATTTCAATTTAACTTTTAAACTAAGGAAGCACATTTCCAGAAAATACAAATTTATTCTTGTGTATGAAATCTATCTTCATAATGGGAAGAAGGAATAAGGCACCCAAAGAACAATAGCTAAAGTCTTCTAAGACCAATGGAGACAATAATATTTGTAATAAAAAAAAAAGCCAGTGAAAAGCATTGTCAAAAGTTTAAGAACTGAAACAAACACAGCACCATAGAGCAGCAAGGCATATTCAGCAACATCAAATCCGTTGCATAGTTAGAAGAAAATGAGCCACAGAAATATTGCCACCAGCCTGTGTTATGCGGCAAAAATCAGAAAGAGATACAGGCGTCCTGAATTCCAGGGCATCATCATCTTCTGGGGGTACAGGCTGAGACATGGTCTTGCTGTGCAGTTCAGGCTTGCTTGGAGCTTCTAAAGCCCTGGCGGACCTCAGATTTGTGGAAAAACTCTTGTCTCAGCCTCCCAGCTGCTGGAATTATAGGCATGTGATGATAGGGAGAAATATCATTTCATGATAAAATCAAATGCTATGGAGAGATATCACTTGATTTTAAAACAACAGGGTTGCTCTGGTTTTTTGACCCTGCATTACCATTCTGTAATGTCCCATGAAGAATGTAATCATTCTGTAGTACAAAGACATACTAAAAAAAAAAAAAAAAAAAAGAAATGCAACTCTCCTAGCTAGCTATTGCATTTCCAGCAGATTCACAGCATTATGGCAGAGGGCTGGCCAACCAAGGACAGGGCAGCTCTGCAGTCCCGGAACTGCCTCCTCAGAGGGTCGAAGTCCTCCGACATTGATTTTATCTCCTACTCATATGGTGACCATTTGTGAATTCCAATGCCTACGACTTCGTGAATCATATAGCCTTCGTGCCGTTAGAGGTCTGAGAGGTCCAAACATTTTGGGTGAGAGATTCATACGTTAAATTGTTCCAGGGGAAGAGAGAGAAGGATACCACAGATACCAACAGATGGATAAAAGACACCGCCAGCTCTCATGGTGATTCTAGCTATGGCTGAGGCTCGGTCCGCAGAGGACCCTTCTCTGTCAAGCTGCAAGTCTGTCTGGATCTCGCAGTGTTGGGAAGCAGCACACTACAGTTACATATAAACCCCTTCTCAATACAGTAGAGGCCAAGGGAGAAAAGTTCCTCCTGAACAGTCATCTGGATCAGCTTGAGCAGTATCTACTTTCAGCAATACATTCAAAATCAGAATTCGTTATTCAGAATGCTATGTTGTGCTTCTGCAATCCATGATTTTATTGTTATTTCCTTTGCAAACTGACTGAACAGGCTGTGAACTAATAAGCATCCGCATGACTTATGGGCTTCAAATCAGAAGTGCGCATCACGGGGAAGCCAGGGAATGTGCATCTTGGAGTCTGGTTTTCTTTTTTTTTTTTTTTTTTTTTTTTTTTTTTTTTTTTTTTTTTTTTTTTTTTTTTTTCTTTTTGTTTCTCTTTTCGCTTACATCTGTTTGTCAATAAAAGCCTAGAGCTGCCACGGAGATGGCTCAGTGGAGTAAGTGCTTGCTTGGCAATCACAAGGTCCTGAGCTTGATTCCTGGCACCACCAAAGGAAAACAAACAAAAAAGGTTCACTATTAAAAAAAAAATCAATAAAATCATAAAAAGGGCATACTGGAGGAAAAAGTAAATGATGGAATGTTTTCCTAAAGAGAACTAATTTGCAGGTCTCTGTAACAGCTTGAGTCTATTACAATGCATCATTTATTCTCAAAACTATTTAAGATTTATCTCGATTTTAAGCTTCACTAAATTATACACTATTCACTTTTGTAACATTTCTAGTCTTCTTTTCCAATGACAATTTTAATATTGACTTGAAGAAATATCATTTGATTTTAAAACAACTGTATTTATTTCATTAAACACATTTTTCCCGGGAACTTACTTTGCTTCAGGGTAGAATTCTTATATTTTTCTCACACTGAGGTACACATACGATGGTGATTCCTCTCCTAAAAAAAATCCACCACTCACTGCTTAGGCAAGCCCAGGGACCACAGTCCAATCCCTGGCACCATGGGCCGTGCTGGCCCCACCCCAGGTATGCTGAGCTGGCCACTGAGACTTGGCATGGTGGCACAGGCCTGTAATCTCAGTGCTGGGGAGGCTGAACACAAGAGGATCATGACAAGTCCAAGCTATACAGCAAGACCTTGAACCAAATACATCAACAAAAATTTTAAGAAAAGATTTGTATTCAAAAAGATAAATCTCTACCAATAAAAATCAAAATTCCACAATGTAAAAAAGGGTTATGTCAAGACTTTCCATTTTAAGTCATCCTCTTTTAATGCTAATGAATTTGGTTTTTTAATGATACATATATCTAAATTTTTATTGTTGTTTTGTTTTGTCTTGTTTTTGTGCTACTAGGGATCAAACTCTGGACCTTGTGCTTGCAAGGCAGACGCTTATGCCCCTGCGCTAACCCCCTAGTCCTAATGATGCATTAAATGTCCACTTTGCATTTATTTGGCAGGGGGGACTACCTCCTAAAAACATGCACTGGCTTTTCAAACTCTGACCTGAATTTACTGATGAAAATCCTTAAATAATGATACTGTCTTCTACTTGTAGATTTTATATACTATGCCATTTTACTTTTAAATCCTAAATTTTACTTTGGCTAAGACCCTGGCATAAAATATGTCCAAAAAAAGTACTTTTTTTTTTAAACTAAGGATTTCAAAATTTTTCACAAACGCTCGTGCTCTATTTTAGGAGAGTAGTGTATTTTTTAACTCAAAAATTATTATTTCGAAAGTCATATATCATAGAGAGATGTCAGGCAACATTCAATGTTAAAAATGACTACAAACTACTGGCGTTAGAAAACAAGTTATTATTAGAATGAGAGTAATTAGCAGCAGGCTTTTTACTTAGCGTGTACTAGAAGAGCGAGCCAACTCAAGCTCCGCTGCAGGCTCCCGGCTTCAGCTGTGCTGCGCCGATGAGGCCATCCCATCCTGGCTCTTCCTCCTCACTTAGCCAGAACAGTGGTGCACTTGATCACTGAGCCACCAGCCTAGTGTCACGACTGGTCTTTTTTTTTTTTTTTTTAATTTCAGGGAAGGGCCTACAGGGTGTTCAGGGTTCACAACTAGATCACACTCATGGCAATCCCCCTGTGTACAGCCTCCCAAAAGTTGGGATTACAGGCACACGCCAGCATGCCCAGTTTCAATTGCCATCTCAGCACACTGTGGGACTGGGCCTGGCACGGCAGGCCCAAGGATCAAACCCCCAGCCCCTGCACCTGATTGTAGGCACTTTAATCTGCTGAGCTATTTGGCTGGCCCTTTAGGACTGGTCTTTTCTTGGTGAGATTTACTTCTAGATTGGACCCAAGTTAAAGCGTCGATCCCTTTTAAAGAATCCTGGACACTGTAGTGATGCTTTCTGTAGAGCTATAGGATCCTCTCTAGTATTTATTAAGTGACACTAATTCATCAAGACAAATGAAATGAAAGTTTGCCATACCAGACTCAAACTGAAATCCACCATACACTTGAGAAGCACGTGTAGTAACAAGCATCTACATTTAACTTGTTGATATTCATGGAGTGTTGTACGTGTGGGGCCTTGTGCAAAGTGTCTAACAAAATAAATCAAATCGTCAAAATGCTGTGTTCTGCTTTATAGATCTCAGCAGCTTGTTACGTATTTGCATTTTATGCACTTGAAAACAATGTTTACATGCGATGGAAAGTTTAGAATTTAAGACAAAATCGTTTAGACCTATACCATTGGTAGATACGTATGAACTACAAAACACTACCCTAAAATTTCAGAATGACGAGCAATTCTTTCAGTACCCTGGTGATTCTAATAGATACATTCACAATCATTCCGTTATTTCCATACAAAACAGAGTTTCACACTCTCTCTTGATAGTGTTATTATGAAAGCTAATTATTTAATGTTTATACAGGACTTGCCATTTTTATGGCGCATTACATCTGCAGAGAAGTATTGCTATTAGTCACCCTGGAAGGAACTGCCAAATCTCTCAGCTGCCAGCACAAATGGGAAGGACAAAGAATGCCATTGACAAGGGCGTCTAGCGCCAGAGCAGAAGTCACACTCAGGAGTAGCCCGGCAAGGTTAAGAAAACACAGACCAAGCGAGGCGATCTGAGCTAGGGGACCCTAATTAAAGGAAAACAGGCCTGCATTCTTTCTTTGGCAAGATGAACTTTACATTTAGGGCCCTGAGCTAGCCAAGTCCCCTACCGAAGGAGCATCCATCCCTATTTGTTGCCAGGTTCTTTGTGTCTGAATGTCAGCTGCACGGAAGTGAAGAATTCATCTTCCTCGCCTCCGTATCTCAGTGAATACAGCAATGCTCAGGTCTGTCTGTGTCCTGGGAAGGCCTAGGGCACAGTTTTGATGTGCTAAGGAATGAGCCTGAAAGGCCATCTCAAGGTCACGTGAAGCCTGTGTCCCTGGTACTTGGGATATGGTCTACACCCGACAATATTCAACAGACCACAGACATGGGTCAGATACCACAGAGCTGGGGTGAACCATGGAAGAACAGAAGCTCATGAGAGAGGTGGCAGAGGAGGCCAATTGGCATGGAGGGGACATGGAGGGAGTAATAGTTAATCCATCATCGGAAAAATGAGGAGAACTTATCCTGAGGTAGTGCACTGAGACAGAGGAAGAAAGCCAGGTTCGGTGGAAACCCTTTCCCTGAAGAAACTGAATGAGAAGTAGATCCCGTGTGGTGAGCCGAGTTCGGAGCCATGGCTCTGCGGTGGACAGGGACAGCTTTTAGTCTTTTATAAGCCACCCAAGTCTTACATAAAGTACTTCCATGATCAAGTTGTATTTCTATGTGCATTCCAGTTGCTTGGCGAATAAAATGGAGAGAGAAGAAAGAACGCAGAAGGAAAGGCCAGCCAGACACCAAGTGCACTGACAAGGGAGAAGCGGTCGGTGTCTGCTTTGGTTCGCTTGGGAAGGAAGGGAGGTTTGCTTAGGGGTTCAGCTCAAACAGGAGCCCAGCATATGGTATGTGGGGACACCTGCCATAGTCCCAGATGGACGAGGCGGAGGTCACCCGAGCGGCACAGCAGAACCCAAGCAATAGTAACAACGGCGACAGTGACAACTAGAACTCATCGTCACAAAACAAAAAATAAAATCTACCTGACTTTCTTAGGGGCAAAACAGGAGAGAAAAAATAATGATAAAAAGCTCCCCTAGGTTTTTGATTTAAGTAATTTCACATGCTAGTTTTAATGTACAGGCAGCTATACAGTGAGCATATAAGTAAGTGATCCCATAAAGAAAAACAGGAAGACACAGAAACTGCTTATGTTAAAGGATACGTGTTTTGCGAGTGTACAGTAACGGCACCTATAATTCCAGCACTTGGTCAAACAAGGGAGGGCAGTGCTTCAGGGTTGCAAACTCACGTAGGCTACACAATGAGTTCAAGCCTTAGCTACAGACCATGACTGTTTTTAAATAAATTGGCTGGCCACATAGCTTAGAGGATTAAAGCAAATGCAAGCAGGCTCAGGGAACAGGGGTTTGATCCCCAGGTCTGACGTTCCGGCTTCCACTCCCACTGAGACAGCAAATGAGAGTGGATGTGATGGTACACGCCTATAATCCCAGCTCTCGGAAGGCTGTAAACAGGCGGATCACTAGGAGTCTGATCTAGTAGTGAGACCCTGAACACCCTGTA